>CM031629.1:35424172-35429172 GCA_018398815.1 Conus ventricosus | reverse complement strand
AACAGACACTGCCACAGCTGTGTGATGAACAGACACTGCCACAGCTGTGTGATGAACAGACACTGCCACAGCTATGTGATTAACAGACACTGCCACAGTTGTGTGATGAACAGACACTGCCACAGTTATGTGATGAACAGACACTGCCACAGTTATGTGATGAACAGACACTGCGACAGCTATGTGATGAACAGACACTGCCACAGCTATGTGATGAGCAGACACTGCCACAGCTATGTGATGAGCAGACACTGCCACAGCTGTGTGATGAACAGACACTGCCACAGCTGTGTGATGAACAGACACTGCCACAGCTGTGTGATGAACAGACACTGCCACAGCTGTGTGATGAACAGACACTGCCACAGCTATGTGATGAACAGACAGTATTACTGCAGGGTGGTGAAAGGTCAGTACCACACCACTGCGGTGAAAAGACAGTACCTCTGCAGCATGATGAAAATACAACTGCAGCAAGATGGAAAGATAGTACCACTGCAGTGCGGTGAAAAGATACGACCACTCTTCTGTGGTGAAAAGACAGTACCTCTTCAGCATGATGAAAAGACAATACAACTGCAGCAAGATAGAAACCACTGCAGGTGGTGAAAAGATAGTACCACTGCAGTGTGGTGAAAAGATATTACCACTCTTCTGTGGTGAAAAGTCAGTACCTCTGCAGTGTGATGAAAAGATATGACCACTCTTCTGTGGTGAAAAGACAGTACCTCTGCAGTGTGATGAAAAGACAATACTACTGCAGCAAAATGGAAAGACAACAGCAGCAAGATAAAAAGATAGTGAAACTGCTGTGTGGTGTAAGACAGTACCACTGCAGTGTGGCAAAACAAAAAAAAGTCAATATCACTGCAGTCTGCTGAAAAGACAGTACCCACTGCAGTGTGGTAAAACCTAAAAAAAAGTCAATATCACTGCAGTATGGTGAAAAGACAGTACCCACTGCAGTGTGGTAAAACCAAAAAAAGTCAATATCACTGCAGTATGGTGAAAAGACAGTACCCACTGCAGTGTGGTAAAACCAAAAAAAGTCAATATCACTGCAGTCTGGTGAAAAGACAGTACCCACTGCAGTGTGGTAAAACCTAAAAAAAGTCAATATCACTGCAGTCTGCTGAAAAGACAGTACCCACTGCAGTGTGGTAAAACCCAAAAAAGTCAATATCACTGCAGTATGGTGAAAAGACAGTACCCACTGCAGTGTGGTAAAACCAAAAAAAAAGTCAATATCACTGCAGTATGGTGAAAAGACAGTACCCACTGCAGTGTGGTAAAACAAAAAAAGTCAATATCACTGCAGTCTGGTGAAAAGACAGTACCCACTGCAGTGTGGTGAAAAGACAGTGCCGCCGCAGTGTGTTAAAATGACAGTACCACAGCAGCACGATGGAAAGGCAGTGTCACCACATTGCGATCAAAAGGCAGTGCAACAGCTGTCTGATACACGCTACCTCTGCAGCATCATGAAAAGACTGCACCACGGTGATGTGACAAACAGCACTACTGCAATACAGTGACCAGACAGCACCTGGATGCATGACGAACAGACAGCAGTCCTGTCTGCTGCTGCAGTCTGCTTCTCAAACCTCAATTCGGAAGACAATGCTCTCTCTCTCATCTACATGACTGTGCAAATGACTGAAGTGTCTCAGAGCAAGACCGCTTTTGCACTGTTAATATAACATACGCAACTTGCGTCATGAAGGTTTTAAGAATGTATCAATGTATAGTTCCTGTACGATTTCAAACCAGACGTTTCTGCCCTGTTATGAGTTAGTTCCTCGACGCTTTTCACAGGCATTCATCTTCCTCTATTATAGTCTATTTTTTCACATCACTGACCAACACAACAAAAGCTGGAGGTCAAATACACACATATACAGTTTTGTTTTTTTTAATGCCAACTTTTGTTTGTTTTTCTTATAATATTTCCTTGGCTTTGGTTAATCCATGGAATACATATTGACACTGAGAGGCTGTAGTGGTCACAGAACCATTCAAAAACAAGGAAAAGTTATCAATACCATAATTTCTGTCTCTAACACAATGGTTCATTCTGCGTTCATAGTGAGGACTCCAAAGGTAAACTGGCTTCTCTGGATGAACCTTTTCAGGCACAATGATCATGCATCTTTAACCAAGAGTGGTGAGACTGTGTGTGTGTGTGTGTGTGTGTGTGTGTGTGTGTGTGTGTGTGTGTGTGTGTGTGTGTGTGTGTGTGTGTGTGTGTGCGTGCGTGCATGTGTGTGTGTACCTGGTGGTGGTTGAGCGGGTGGGTGCATGTGTATATGTGTGCATACGCGCGTGCACATGCGCTCACATGTATGTATACTTGTTTCCCCACCCTATCGAGGGCTTTTTTCCTTTGAATATACTGCGTCTTCAAACATTCTCCTGTCATATGGTTTGGAAGTGAAACTGAAATGCTTCAAAGCCCATCATCCTCTTTTCAGTCCCAGATGTGACATTTAAAAAACCTGGGATTTTTTTTCACGACGAAAAAGCATAATTTCAGACTTTCCATACATTTCTTCTGTACAGCATTGAAATTAGGTAAGTTTATGCAATTTTCACTTCCATGTCCTTATGTGGTATGCAGTACAAGATGTGCATGTAATTATGTGTGTGTGTGGAGGGGGGGGGAGATATGTGAGAGAGAGAAACTGTGTGTGTGTGTGTGTGTGTGTGTGTGTGTGTGTGTGTGTGTGTGTGTGTGTGTGTGTGTGTGTGTGTGTGTGCGTGCGTGTATGAGACTGTGCGACTCTGTGTGTGTGTGTGTGTGTGTGTGTGTGTGTGTGTGTGTGTGTGTGTGTGTGCGATTCCATTATGTGTGTGTGCATGTGTGTGTGCGTGTGCGCATGGGTAATTATGCGGTGCGTGCGTGTGTGCGTGTGTGTCTGTGTGTGTTCGTGCATGTGTGTGCGCGTGAGTGTGCGTGCACGCTCACACGCATGTGTGATGTGTGCACGTGGAACGTGAAGTGCGCATGTGGACACCTACACACAGAAGGCACTCACATTGAGGCAGGGTGGTAGGGGCAGTGTGAAGCAGACGGTCGAGTGGTCCCACCGGCCTTCCCCTCTCTCCCCTCTGTCCAGCCCAGGTCCTGGACTGCGGGCTTCAAGGGGTCATGCCAGTGGCCACGATCACTGGGCCTGCAAATCCCCAGTCAGCCCGTGGTCAGCACTCATGACGTCATCACTGGCACTGCTCTTACCCCTCATGCTGTCCTTACATCTTTTTTCTCTAGATGAAGTAAGGGCTTACAAGACATGTAATACATGCACAACTTGTGCAAGCACACACACACACACACACACACACACACACACCACACAACACACACACACGCACACACAGGCATGCGTGCGCGCGCCCCACACACACACACACACACACACACACACACACACACACACACACACACACACACACACATGCAGAGACATACATGCACACACAAACACACACACAAAATTGTGCACACAGAACAATTTCATTTCATCTCTTTTTAGGTTAGGGGAAAGGAAGATCAATATAAAAATAACCAGCACACACACACACACGCACGCACACACGCACGCATGCACACACACACACACACACACACACACACACACACACACACACACACACACACTATACGTGCAAGAATGCAAACTCAACATGAACAGCAGTTTAATCCAACTCTGTCACTAACTCACAGAGGACAAAAAGTTCCAGCAAATAACTCCCTTTGTCTGAGGAAATGTTTCTCAAGTCAAAATTACTAATTTCTCGACAAGCAGCTTTGGAATATAGATTGCATTAACTTTGCCGGCATACGAAACAGCTGTTTGCTGTTGATATACAGGTCTGATTTACAACAGCATATCAATGTACCCACACCTGAGCACAGAGTACCCACACCTGAGCACAGAGTACCCACACCTAGGCACAGAGTACCTACACCTGAGCACAGAGTACCCACATCTGAGCACAAAGCACCCACACCTGAGCACAAAGTACCACACCTGAGCACAGAGTACCCACACCTGACCACAGAGTACCCACACCTGACCACAGAGTACCCACACCTGACCACAGAGTACCCATACCTGAGTACCCACACTTAAGCACAGAGTACCCACACCTGAGCACAGAGTACCCACACCTGAGCATAGAGCACCCACGCCTGAGCATAGAGTACCCACACCTGAGCACAGAGTACCCACACCTGAGCACAGAGACCCACACCTGAGCACATAGACCCACACCTGAGCACAGAGTGCCCACACCTAAGTACAGAGTGCCCACACTGAGCACAAAGTACCCACGCCTAAGCATAGAGTGCCCACACTGAGCACAAAGTACCCACACCCAAGCACAGAGTACCCAACCTGAGCAAATAGAGTACCCATGCCTGAGCACAAAGTACCCACACTGAGCACAAAGTACCCATGCCTAAGCATTGAGTGCCCACACTGAGCACATAGTACCCACACCTGAGCATAGAGTACCCACACCGGAGCACAGAGACAGCACAGAGTACCCACACCAGAGCACAGAGAGTCGACAAATGCACTGGTACATGTGTTAGACTGAACGACTCACAGGACCATGTGTACTTTCCACTGTTTAATTTAGACTGAATGACTCACAGGATCATGTGTACTTTCCAGTGTATAATTTAGACTGAATAACATACATGACCATGTGTACTTTCCAGTATTTAATTTAGACTGAATAACATACAGGACCATATGTACTTTCCAGTGTTAAATTTAGACTAAATGACACACAAGACCATGTACATACTTTCCAGTGTTTGACTTAGACTGAATGACACACAGGACCATGTACATAGTTTCCAGTGTTTAATTCAGACTGAATGACACACAGGACCATGAATTATTACACTTTCCAGTGTTTAACTCAGACTGAATGACACACAGGACCATGTACATACTTTCCAGTGTTTAATTCAGACTGAATGACACACA
>CM031629.1:35346672-35419172 GCA_018398815.1 Conus ventricosus | reverse complement strand
AGAGGGTCAGTGCTCTCTGGCATGCCCCTCCAGTTTCACGTGTCACTCTCCATCCCCTCACTTCCCTGCCCTACGACCAGCTGGTGGCGCTGCTCCTAACTCCCTGCAGGTCTTTCCCTTGATTTTCCATCAAGTGTGATCGCAGTTTCTTTGTGGTAATTATCGCGTCTAAAATCTCTTCTTTTTTTTACGTTCTTAAAGCAATAGTTTACCAAAACCTGAACAAACACATTTACAAACGAAAAAATTATATGAGAAATTTTGATTACAGTTGCATAGTTATTGCTCAAAAAGTGTGAAAAACTGAAAAACTCTTCAGAGTTAATGATCGCTTCTTTAACAAGTTAGAGGGGGTATAGGTGAATCACCAATGTCTGATGATATGGCTGACTGATGATTAACGCACAGTTCACTGAATACTGCACGCTGGTCAGCTATTTCTGTTGTCAGGCAAATTCAGGATACCAACAGATACGAGTGATTCCAGGCCGTTTTCTGCAGACTAACACTTCTCCAATTTCTGCTTTAGAGACATGCACATCTGTTTTTTCACCCATTATCTGCCTTCTCTTTTTCCATCCCATGAAACGCATGACTTCAATGCCCGTGTTTTTGAAGTTCTTCTCTTACAGAGCCATGATACCTGTTATCAACACCAAAAAATAATATTCCGTACATTATCTTGAAACTGGTCAATCACAAAGTTGCATGCTGTTTGGATACAAGATTTCTTACTTCCTATCAAATAATGACAGTTACACTGTAAAATAAATTCTTTGCACATCACAAGAAAACATTTCCCTTTATTACAACTTCTTTGGTGTGACTTCCAATGTTTTATACATACATACATACATACATACATACATACATGTATACATACATACATACATACATACATACATACATACGTACACACACACACACACACATACATACATACATACATACATACATACATACATACACACATACATAACACACACAGACATAGTCAACCAAGACCAGTCCTTCGAATGAGACTATAAACCGAAGTTCCGTGTGTGAACGCACGCATAACATCTTACACACACACGTAAAATCCCATCACCAACTTTCGGAAGAGAAGGCCAGTTTGGCCGTTGGTATGGATGACAAGTTGCACATAGCACGCACCTTCCCCGAAGTTGGAGTATGGCTGCCTTAATGGTGGGATAAAAAACGGTCATACACACAAAAGTGTCAGAATAATCAACTTGATGATTGTGGACACTCCGTGGACAGAAAAAGAAAGACCTGAATGTTTTCCCATGAAAATGTCAGCCAAGTGTCCCCATTCCTTTTAAGATGGCTATGTTAGTATTCTGATTTTCTCTTTCTCTCTCTCTCTCTCTCTCTCTCTCTCTCTCTCTCTCTCTCTCTCTCTCTCTCTTTCTCTCTCTGTCTGTCTGTGTCTTTCTGTTTGTGGGCCTCTGTTAACCTTAAGATGCTTTATTGATGTTCAAAGACAATGGTAATGCCTATCAAGGCCTGCAAGGTTTTACCATACTCCACTTAGTGTCAGAGTAAAGTCAATGTGTTTTTCCCCATACCATCAAAGAAGCACTCTGTTGTAAAATGTTGTTGTTTTGATGGGTTCATCATATTGCCAAGGAGGCTCAGCGGCTGTGTGAGGACAGTTTTACCATAATGTCAGTTAGGCTCAGAGATTAATTAAAATACAATTGCACCAGACTGTCAAAGAGGTTCTGTTACTGCTTAAGTATAATTCTACTACAATGTTAAGGAGGCTCTGTTACTGTGTAAACAGACTTGTACCATACTGTCAAGCAAGCTCTGCTACCATAGAAGCATAGTTTTACCTCACTGTCAAGCAAGCTCTGCTACTCTGTTGGTATAGACTATAGTTGCACCACATTGTCAAAGAGGCTCTGTAAGTGTGTAGGTACAGTTACACCATACTGTCAAAGAGACTCTGTCAGTGTGTAAGTGCAGTTTGCAAACTCTTATATTGTCAAAGAGGCTCTGTTAGTGGCAAGTACAGTTGCAACATCTTGTCAAAGAGGCTCTGTTAGTAGCAAGTACAGTTACACCATAGTGCAAAAGAGGCTCTGTTAGTGTGTAAGTACAGTTGCACCATATTGTAAAAGAGGCTCTGTTGGTATGTAAGTACAGTTGCACCATATTGCCAAAGAGGCTCTGTTACTGTGTAGGTATATTTTACCATACTGTCAAGAAGGGGTTCTGTTATTCTGCAAGTACAGTTGCACCAACTGTCAAGTAGGTCTGTTACTGTATAAGTACAGTTGCACCATACTGTCAAGTAGGATCTGTTACTGTGTAAGTACAGTTGCACCATACTGTCAAGTAGGATCATTACTGTGCAAGTACAGTTGCACCATACGTCAAGTAGGCTCTGTTAAGGTAAAATACAGTTGCACCATACTGTCAAGTAGGCTCTGTTACTGTGCAAGTACAGTTGCACCATACTGCTAAGTACATTTGCACCATACTATCAAGTAGGCTCACTGCCTGTTACTGTGTAAGTACAGTTGCACCATACTGTCAAGTAGGCTCTGTTACTGTGTAAGTGTGTAGATTATGTCACTGTGTAAATATAGTTTTACCACTTGTCAAGTAGACTCTGTTACTCACTGTGTAACTGTTAAGTATAGTTTTACCATACCATCATATAGGCTCTGCTACCCACTGTGTAAGTATAGTTTTACCACACTGTCATGCAGGCTCTGATACTCTCTAGGTATAATTTTACCGCACTGTCAAGTAGACTTTGTTACTGCGCAAGTATACTTTTACCATATTGTCAAGTAGACTTTGTTACTGCATAGAGTATAGTTTTACCACATTGTCAAATCTATAGACTTTGTTACTGCGTAAGCATAGTTTCACTGCACTGTCAAGGAGACTTTGTTACTGTGGTAAGTCACAGCTGTACCATACTGTCAAAGAGGCTCTGTTACTCTGTAAGTACGGCTGTACCATACTGTCATGTGAAACCTGTGACTGTGTAAGTATAGTTTTACCATTGTGTCTAAAAGGCTCTCTTACAGCAAAAGTACAGTTTACCATGCAGTCCAGGAGGCTCTGTCACAATGAAAAGTACAGTTGTACCATGCTGTCAAGGAGGCTCTGTTAGTATGGTGAAAAGCACATTATTTGTACCATGTTGTCAAGGAGAATCTGTTACAGTGAAAAGTACAGTTGTACCATACTGCCAAGGAGACTCTGTTACTGTGTAAGTACAGATGTACCAACTAACATGCTGTCAGGCAGCCTCTGTCACTGTGAAAAGCATGCTATTTCACCATGCTGTCTGAGACTTTGACTGATCTTTTATTAGTTTTAAGTATTCATGAACATTTTTCTTTTCACTAGTACATTGTCAAGGAGAATCTGTAAGTCATCTGAATGTTCTTCCACCATACTGACCATGGGACTCTGCTGGTATATTGGCTGTTCTTTCGCATCATACCTGCATAGGTTCTTTGAATATATTCTGATCCCCCCCATCCCCACCCCATTCTGTCAAGGATTGAAAGAGAATCTGTTAGAATTCAGATGTATTTTTACAATACTGTCAAGGAGGCTTTTTTATGTACCAGTTACCATTTAAATAATCTCATACCACATACAAAGGAAATATTTTGTGCTATGCTTTCTCTTGTATCATTCACTTTGATAACAGGCAAAAAGTTAGCATACTGGACATAATGAAGTGACGATTTGGATTAAATAAATGCGGACGTTTCATGCATGTGTTGCGTACTATGCAAAATTTCACATACACACACACACACACACACGCATGCATGCATGCGTGTGCGCACGCACACACACACACACACACACACACACACACCACACACACACACACACACACACACACACACGCATGCATGCACACACTCGCACATGTACACACACCACACACACATGCACCTGAGGTTCTTTAACTCATTATTTGTCAATGTCAGTTTGAGCAGTTAGTAGCAAGCTATATCATAGAGTATGTAAATAAAAGGCACTGATCCATGATTAATTCATTATCCAGCATCCTCATTTGTCCTGCATCCTCCTTGCATAGGTTCAGTCTTCTCAGTAATCTTACCTGGCCTCCTCACATCGCCATTTGTCTTCACCAGCTCATCAACTTGATCCCTGGCCCACTACATAATTAATTAGCTGAGTGAAATGTTTAATTTGCATTTCAGTCTGATGCTGCCATTTTAAAGAAGTATTTCTGGCTTGGTATAATAATGTGTTCTCACCAGGGGGAAAAAATCAATAACCGAATGATATGTTGGCTGTTGTAAACACAATGATATGCTGGCTGTTGTAAACACAATGATATGCTGGCTGTTGTAAACACAATATGTGGCTGTTGTAAACCCAAAATGTTGGCTGTTGTAAACACAGAACTATATCTACACAGATTAACAGACAGTAGTTCAACTGAATTCAACTCAGAAATGTGCTAGGATGTGCCATAATCTACTTTCAAAAATTAACACATCACAGTATGTCCAATTAACAAAAACCTTAAAATTATGTTTAATGCTCAGATACATTGTCTGTTGTTTCTCTGCCACCACCTACTGACATCAATACTTGATCCACATCAATCTGGTCTGACCACAGTGGTTTTTATTGAACTTCATTTAATTTAGATCTAAACATGACAACCATATAACATATAGTATACACTGCTGGTGTGTTACAAAAGACAGAGAGGTTTGGTAACTTCACACTGATGTTGTTTATTGCTTTCTTCTTCATTTTTTTTCCTATTTTTTTCCACATGCTTCCTACCTTTCTTTAACTTAATAGGGTTTTGTTGTTGTTGCTGTTCTGGGTTTTGTTGTTGTTGTTTTTTTTCAGGCAATATCTACATTTAACCATGTAAGAGAAAATAATCTACTGGTGGAAACCTGCCTTCTGATTTTTTTCATGGAGCTTCTATCAACTGATTATCTCCTCTTACAAGCGGGAATAGGAATATTGCCATTTTCCTTAGAGACCCAATTTCCTGATCAAGATGGCTGACCCCGACTTCTCCCAGCCCCCCTCCCTACCGTCCACCCCCATCCCTCAAAAAACAACAACAACCAACTATGTGCTGATTAAGGCTATGCAAACCAGAGGGGAAAAATGACAGCTACTCCTAGAATGAATAAATCGCACTCCATAAACAGCTTTCCAACAAACAAACAAAATGCAATCTGCAAATAGTTACATTCAGGTTTAACGTACAGTCTCCAGTGGGTTTACTCTTACCCTCATCAAATATTGAACTTTGCAGACTAGCGTCTTCACGGAACTGCAACATGTTCATTTCTTCTTTCCCTACACCGTAACGTCCTCTAGGCCTATGTCCTTTTACCTTAGCAGCGCCAGAATATCTGCAATTAGATCTAGTTTATCCATTTCTTACATCGTCGACGAATGTGTCCGGCGCAGCATGCAAGCGGTGATGTACGCACCGATGCCTTTTTTGTTTACGTTCAGCCGACTACGCTTTCTCTTGTATCATTCACCTTGATGACAGGCCATCGCCAGTTGGGAGCAAGCAGACAAACCGATCATCCCCACATGCATGCACAAGTAAATCCCCAGAAATAATGAAGGTCTTACTTACCAGTCAATAATCGCCAGTGTCAGAATAAAATGCCAGAGTTCACAGTCGCCTGCCGATCTTTTTTTAGATGCGAATCGACTGCCTCACACCGGATATGGAGTCATTGTTGTGGAGACTGACATGCGCCCATTGTCCAAGGAAGTTACTTTGTTTAAAAAGTATCGTCTGCTCCAGCACGTCGTCTGCTGGTCCAAATATGAGCGGTTAAAAAATAAACAGTAAGTGAAAACAGACATTGACCTTTGTCAGAAGCAGAACCATATTTTGATTGTTAGATCATCGTTCGGTAGCTTTTTTCCCCTTTTATTCGCTGATATCAATTATTATTATGGACAAAGTACAATACATTGAATTCTATGATAATTACTTGCGTTCGGGAACTCATTCGTCTTGTTCTAAATCCCCTCTCTCTCTCTCTCTCTTCTCTCTCTCTCTCTCTCTTCTTCTCTCTCTCTCCTTCTTTTCTTCTTCTTCTTCTTTGATGAAAAGTGGATGACCATTGGTTTTCACCACCACGTTCTTTTTCTTTTTTCTTCACCTTGTAATTCATTTTATGCTTTATTCCTATAGGCTGTAATGCCAATAACATAGATAATCTTGAAATTAGGTGGGGATTGTTAATGTTATAACCCCCCCCCCCTCTCTCTCTCTCTCTCTCTCTCTCTCTCTCTCTCTCCTCTCTCTCTCTCTGTCCTTGAGTAATGATCCCGTTGCAAAGTGAGATGACTGCAGGCGGAAATATAAATGTTAGCGAACCGCAAAAAACAAACACAAACAAACAAACGGGGGGGCCGATAGCTCAGTTGGTAGAGCGCCGGACTCGTGATCCTGAGGTTGCGGGTTCGAATTTCGGCTTAGGGGGATTTTTCCCTCGGAGTTAACATTGGTTCTGACTCATCCCATTTAGTCGTTCGGATGGGATTACCAGGTTTAGTCTGTGTAATCATAAAGATCATACAGGCTCTAAATAGATCTCATCTCATCGTCTCGTGAGTCCGCTACATCTACACATCTGCACCTGTGTGATAATGATCCTTGAAATGGAGACGCAGGCAGGTAAAATAAATGTTGAGAACCGCCACAAAAAAAAAAAAAACAAAAAAAAAACGTGGACAAACGAATCACAAGACAAAACACGACGCGTTTCGACCTCTTAGGTATTGTTCAGGCAAGATACAAAACAATTTTGCAACGAAAATGAACGAGTAATCACTTGTCTTCAATCACTTCAGCGCAAGATAGGCGTTCATTATCATATTTTTTTATCATCATCATCATTTATTTATTATTATTATTATTATTATTATTATTATTACTAGTATCATCATCATCATCATCATCATCATATTATTATTACTATTTTTTATCATCATCATCATTATTGTTATTATTATTTATTATTGTTATCGTTCATCATCATCATTATTACTATCATGATATAATTATTGTTGTCATTGTTGTTGTTATTTTCATTATGATATGAGGCGACTGCAGGCGGAAATCTAAACAAATTTGAAAAATTATTGTTAAAGCTCCACGAAAAACGTTGACAAACGAATCACAAGACAAATCACGACGCGTTTCGACCTCTTGGTCTTCTTCAGGCAAGATATACAACACCCAGGACAACGAAAATGAACGAGCAATCACTTATCTTCATCCAATTCGGCGCAAGATTCAACGCTGAACTGGATGAAGATAAGTGATTGCTCGTTCATTTTCGTTGTCCTGGGTGATGTGGAGCTTGTCTGAAAAAGACCTTAAGAGGTCAAACGCGTCGTCATTTGTCTCATGATTCGTTTGTCAACGTTTTTCGGTGAAGCTTTATTGAAAACTTTTCAAATTTAAACAATTTCAGTCAGTGGGAGGTGTTCTCCGTTATGATGTGATCTTTGATGACCCAAGCCCCAAAGCCTAACCTTAACCAGACTTTAACCCTGACCCAGTCTAACTCTAAACTAATCAGAACCGTAACCAAACCTAAACTTTTTAAGCCAAGAGCTTGGTATGACTTCCATTGATGCGTGAAGTGTCGAAGCCGTAGAGTTGTCTTTTCTTCTGTCCATCGTTAAAGAGAAAAGGTCCCTCTTGGCCTTGACAGTGACTCCCCTATCAAGAAAGAGCACTCTCGCGTCACTGGGAACATGGCTGTTGTGATCAGTCGAAAGATGACGAGGCTAACGAAACTGGGACAGGTTTTTCGCTTACATGTACGGCACAAGAAAGATACGACAGATTTAGCGACATTACATTCGAACAAAAAGTCATGATACTGTAGCGTGTTCTGTCAGTCTCGTGTGGTGATGTGTCAGGGTGTTTATGAAAACATGGGCTGCAGGTGACTTTTTGGACCCCTTTTTCATAATCCCACTGGATTATTTCCCTTTGAGTCGCTTTCTGTCAAAGATTTCAACATCAAATAAGTTTAGTTGCAAAGCGAGACGACTGCAGGCGGAAATCTAAACAAATCTTAAATAAATGTTAGCGAACCGCCCAGAGAACGTGGACAAACGAGTCACAAGACAAAACACAACGCGTTTCGACCTCTTAGGTCTTCGTCAGGTGATATATAAACGAATAAAACAACGAAAATTCACTTAGCTTTGATCCCTTCAGATCGCTTAGGGTTCAGCGCAAGGAAGAATTCAACGCCTTCTTCCTTGCGCTGAACCCTAAGCGATCTGAAGGGATCAAAGCTAAGTGAATTTTTGTTGTTTTATTCGTTTATATATCACCTGAGAAGACCTAAGAGGTCGAAACGCGTTGTGTTTTGTCTTGTGACTCGTTTGTCCACGTTCTCTGGGTGGTTCGCTAGCATTTATTTAAGATTTGATCAAATAAGTTGCAAACTCGAGGGGTTTTTTTTTTCGTTTGTTTTTTAAAGAATATTTTAGGTGTTTTCTAATTTATGTTTATTTTGATCTTTCATGGAAAGAAAACACATTGGAGAGAAATATTTGAAGGCAAGTGAGATTGAAAGAGTTCAGAGTGTCGGACACCAAGTTAGATCATTCTATAAAAAACTAGATGTGCCATGGTTTGATTTTCATGCACAAACTGTGCGCATATGTACAGAATTATAACTTTATTCCAATTGTTAAAAGGCACATGAATGACTTGGCTGCCAGAAGAAAAGAGTACCTCGTAGCTCTGAAGCAGAGGCACAGCCAAGATAAAATGCTAGTGTTCATGTGAGTAGATTGTCTACATAAGTTAATAAGAATGCATAGATCAGACATACGCATATTCACATAATGTGCATACACCATGCAGGCATATATATGCACGCCAACACAATCAACCACCCACTGATCAATAGCAATCAGTGATCCGCCTCCTCTTCTCTTTCTTTCTCACTCTAGGGACTCCCTTTCTTTCCCCATCCTGCTTAGTACTTGTGATGACAATGCTGTAAAAGGAAAGAGTGGTTCCAGTGGTTGGGTATCATATATACACTATTAAAGAAAATGACTGAAATTTTGATCAAGATTTACAGAAATTCACACACACACACACATACACACACACACACAGAGCAAACTCACATCACTCACACACACACACACACACACACACACACACACACACACACACACACACACACACACACAGCAAACTCAACATGCACACACACACACACACACACATGCAGAATTTAAGTAAAAAAAATTAAAAAGGCTACCATCATACCCAAGACACATTGTTAGATTAATTCATAAATCAGGGCTGAATACTTGGAACTCTAAACATTCTCATGGTATTATTGGTGTCTGCTGAGAAAACATTTCTGTACATCATCTTTTGTTTGAATGCTCAGTGTTGACCTCGCTATATCAGGAGAAAGGTATTGAGATGACTTACTTGGATAATGTCAGTACTATCTTATATGGTTCATATGTTGCTGAAATTGCCATGGTTATTTCACAGTCACAGGTTGCAAAATTGTTATGAATAAAGATCAACAATTTTGTGTACCACTAGGATATATCACTTATGTGAGTATGCATATATCAGATGTGGGTTTGAAAGTACAAACGTGGATGATAAGTTAAGTGTGGTGGTGTTTTCTTTTTTTTTTTTTTTTTTGAATAAGTGTCTAATATCATCTGGTTATGAAAGGACATTAAACAAACCACTGAACAGTACACACAAGATAAGATAAGATAATGTTGCTTATAGCCCAGCCGACCGCAGAGGGCCAGTACACACAAACACATACACATAAACACACACACACACACATGCATGTGTGTGTGTGTATACATGCATAAATTTACGTATGGCCTTTATGATCGCCTTGGTTTCTGACCATCCTTACCTTTTGAAAGATATCATCGATAAAGCATATTATTATGTCTGATGTGTGAGATTGAAAAAAATAGTATTGCTTAGCATTAAACTTTGTTTTATTCCTGTTAGTCTAAGCACATGTACGCAAAACATGTGCTACTTAGCTTGAGTCAAACCTGTTCTTTATGGAGAAGAGAATGAAGTAGAGGAGGGGGAGGAAGGAGTAAAGATGGGGGTGGGGGTGGGGGGTTGACGAGCAACGGAATGGCTACAGGCCTTGCAATGTAAGTGTCATGAATTAGTCACATTATTATGTAATATCATGATCTTGGAGAGCTTGCTCCAGGTAAAAATTGTCTGCTACCAGCCGCCGTGGCGAAGTGGTTAGCGTCGTGGACTCCCGGCTGGGAGGTCGTGGGTTCGAATGCCATCAGAAGTCATGTGGGTTTTTCTTCCCCGACCGGCTCCTACCCAGAGTTGAGTTTGCTGCGGACTCAGTTGGGAAGACTGGGACCACACAGTCGAGTTTCATCCACTTAATGGATGTGTTTCTGAGAGTGTTGCTCAAATTTCCTGACCAACACTGCAGGTGCCTGTATCTCTCGGGCCTGGTTGACGCCGGGATATATTATGAAAGGAAGCGTAGAGTACAGCCCTGTCATGTAGTCTCAGACCGAAATGGAATTCCGTAGCATCATCTTAATCATCCTCATTCTCATTCATCAGCATTTTAAAAAAAAAATGTCTCAAATTCTGTGGCCCTTCATGCCCTGCTCTCATGGTGACCTCAGTTTCGATGTCCTCTCCACGTCTGTGGCCTTGGTTTGGTTCTGTCGGGGTCACCGGTATCGGTGGGTCCATGGGGGCTGTCGTTGGACGGACGTGGTGGCGCCCTCCGGAGGGAGAGCTCACTCACGCCGGCTCCGCGACTAAGCAATTATTGTCGTCAGTAGGGGGCTTAGTAGGTGGTGTCCTGCGTATGTTAGATCAGAACAGGCGCCACTGAACACCACCGAAGTGACTCGGCAGCAGTGCAGTGTCTCCTCCAGTGGGTTGCCTCTTTAACGACTTGACATTGACTGCTCCCTGTGGATTGCTGGTGCCGGGGCTTCGGCGGGGCCGACCGGGCTGTGGCTGTGGACGGGGTGTCGGAATGAGCGGCATGGGTACACTGCCTCTGAGGTGGCGCAGAGGTTGGGACAGAAAAAAAAAAAAAAATGTCTTCTACTGTCTGAAAATATGCTGAATAATTAAGTAGTGAGGGGAAAACAAGTGCAGGCTATCAACTCTTTCGTCACTATAGTAATGACTCAGCAAAGATTTTATGTTTAAATGAAAAAGAAGAATAGATCTAGTTGTAAAGCGAGACGACTGCAGGCGGAAATCTAAACAAATCTTAAATAAATGTTAGCGAACCCTTCAACGCCTTCTTCCTTGCGCTGAACCCTAAGCGATCTGAAGCGATCAAAGCTAAGTGAATTTTCGTTGTTTCATTCGTTTATGTATCACCCGAGGAAGACCTAAGAGGTCGAAACGCGTTGTGTTTTGTCTTGTGACTCGTTTGTCCACGTTCTCTGGGCGGTTCGCTAACATTTATTTAAGATTTGAAAAAGAAGAACTTTGAAGATGAACAAAATGGGAACATAAAATTAAGAAAATATTTTTACAAATAAACCCTTCACTGTCTGAAAATATAACAGCCATGTTGTTTTTGACAGTTGAATGTTTTCTGTGGCATGTGACAGGTACCCTCCCTTGGTCTAAGTCAGAACGTCCGTCGATGTTCACAGAGCCAGTCAACACAGCAGCCGTTGCTTACTACTGTACAGGACAAAGGGATTAGGACCATTTGCCTCAATGACCCAAAGCGACGGTGAGACATGAGACATCAGAACACACACACACACACGCACGCACACACACATGCGCACGCACACACACACACACACACACACACACACACACACACACACACACACACACACTCAGTGTAAACATGCATTTACACATGGACGTGTGCATGTTAACACATAAGTGTGCAAGCGCGTGTACACGCAAGCGCGCAAACATGCACACATGCACACGCCTCTCCACCACCCTCCTCAGTTGATTGCCGAGTTCTTTGACAGTATTTACCACCAAAGTACAAAGTACACTCTTTTCCTCTCTCTTGTCTTTCCCAGTCTCACTCTCCCCCACCCCTTCTCTCACCCCTCCTTGTTTTCTCTCACTGCATGTATCACTGTCTTTCCCCCACCTTATCCCCCACCCCATCTCCCCTCCTTCTCCGTTCCCAGTCTGCACTTCTGTGTGTGTGTGTGTGTGTGTTTGTGTGTGTGTGTGTGTGTGTGTCCCCAGGAATGCGCTGTCATTGAGCATGCTGAACCAGCTGCATGCTGCCTTGTCGTCCGCCAGCGAGGATCTGCGTGTCATCGTCCTCACACACACAGGTCCTGTCTTCTCTGCTGGACACGACCTCAAAGAGCTGGTAAGACCGTCTGTCCATCTGCTTCACCCCTGGTCACCATGGCGTTCTAGGCCTTTCAGGGGTTTTGTTTGCTCTTGTTATGGGGTTGCGCTATGTAAGTCCTTTTTTTCTCAGTCATGGTAAGAAGTGTGTACCATAGGTGTTGCTTTTCGCTCATTGTTTCTTTTTAATGGCATGCTAGGTCTTGTTTGGGGTTTGCTTTTATCAGTCGGAGTGATAATGGCTTGCTAGGTCCCTGTTTTGGGTTGTTTTTTTGGCATGCTAGGTATTGTGTTTTTCTGTCAGTGTGATAATGGCATGTTATGTCCTGTGGGTTTTTTTTCTGTCAGTGTGATAATGGCAAGCTAGGTATTGTGTTTTTCTGTCAATGTGATAATGGCATGCCAGGTATTGTGTTTTTCTGTCAGTGTGATAATGGCATACTATGTATTATGTTTTTCTGTCAGTGTGATAATGGCATGCTAGGTATTGTGTTTTTCTGTCAGTGTGATAGTGGCATACTAGGTATTGTGTTTGTTTCTTATCTTATCTTCTGTCAGTGTGATAATGGCATGCTAAGTATTGTGTTTGTTTCTGACAGTGTGATAATACATGCTAAGTGTTGTGTTTTTCTCTCAATGTGATAATGGCATGCTAGGTATTGTGTTTTTCTGTCAGTGTGATAATGGCATACTAGGTATTGTGTTTTTCTGTCAGTGTGATAATGGCATGCTATGTCCTGTGTTTTTTCTGTCAGTGTGATAATGGCATGCTAGGTATTGTGTTTTTCTGTCAGTGTGATAATGGCATGCTAGGTATTGTGTTTTTCTGTCAGTGTGATAATAGCAGGCTAGGTATTGTGTTTGTTTCTTATCTTATCTTCTGTCAATCTGATAATGGCATGCTAGGTATTGTGTTTTTCTGTCAGTGTGATAATGGCATGCTAGGTGTTGTGTTTTTCTGTGGGTGTGATAATGGCATCCTATGCATTGTGTTTTTTGCTGTCAGTATGATAATGGCATGCTAGGTCCTATGTTTTTGTTATCCATTTCACACATGCATTTCATATTTGAACATGAAATGAAATATTGTAGTGTACATTATGATCTTTTTTTCCCTCAACCATGCCCAGTACACAATATAGTTTTTGTTCATTTGCTATTTCGTCACTGGTATCATATTGCCTAAATTGCTATCTTAATGATCGTTGAATTATGAATAGTACAGAATAGAAAGGAACACATAGTAAACTCTTTCAACCTTTTATTATTTATTTGAACGAAAAATCCAGGCAAATGCAAACAGATGCAATAAAAAACAAAGGCACAGACAAAAGATTTCTTTTTTAAATCAAAATCTGCAATAACGAAAAAGATAAGTTGATCTTCTGACCATGTAACTCAAAACTATCTGTGTTCACATTTATTGCACAGACACACACACACACACACATACACACACACACACACACATACACACACACACACACACACACACACACACACACACACACACACACCTGTATTCTTTTTATCCATAAATCGTTGAATTCCTACATAGCTTTTTGATGGGAAACAGTTCATTCCATTTTGAGGATGCTCACAAAGAAAAAAGAGAAAGGAAAGTACAAACAAGAGGAGCACGAAGGCTCCCCCACCCCCACCCACCCCACCCAAATGAAGTAATAGAAGAAAAAGAAGGTAAAACAAAAGAAGCAAAACGTGGGGAAAAGATCCCTAACAGCAAGGGTACTAGGGTCCACCTAGGTTCTAGCTAGCTCCAGCGTGGACAAGCTGAATCCAGCCAGAACCTAGGTGGGCCCAAGGTGGGTCCTTGGACCCTTGCTGTCTGGGTCGATGGGGCCCACCCCACTGCTTCTCCTCCACACGCCTCACACCCCAAGTACATGAATGGATTCAGATGCCATGTTTCAGACACAGGAACATTCATTTCAGCACGCTAAAGTCCATGAGTAATGAACGCACAAATTAAGCATGGCGAGTGCGAATCATCCTGTGGTGGTGTGACTGGAGACTGATCCAGTTTAGATTTTGTTTAGTAGCAGAAGACAATCACCTTAAGCATGCCGATTCTTACCCAGTCAGTTGGAGCTTGCTCTGCATGCAGCGATGAATATTCATGTCGGAGCCGGAATAGCTCAGTTGGTGGAGCGCCGGACTCGTGATTCTGAGGTTGCGGGTTTGAATTTCAGTACAGGGGGATTTTTTCCTTGGAGTTAACGTTGGTTCTGACTCCATTCCCCATACAGTCCTTCAAATGAGACTATAAACTGAGGTTCCGTGTGTGAACACACGCACAACATCTTGCACACACGTAAAATCCCATCACCAACTTTCAGAAGAGAAGGCCAGTTTGGCCATTGGTATGGATGACACATTACACATAGCATGCACCCTGCGTGAGAAATGGAAAGAATGAAGGAAGTAAGGAAACTGAGTGCACGATGTTGACCGGATGACACGGGAAATGACTGAATGATGCGCCGGCAGGCAGCTCTTCAGTCGGCACTACCCAGGTAGGCAGCCCGTTATGTAAACGAGCGTGTTTAATATATTATATGTAAAGCGCTTAGAGCCCTAACCTTTAGAGAATAAGCGCTATAAAAATTAACATTATTATTATTATTAAGGAACACTGCCTATCACAAGGAGTGCACTAACAGCTATTGGTGTTTCAAAACATCTTGTCCAAGCAAGCTTTCGTTCCATGCAAAATTGGGGTTTGGTGAACATTGATATTAAATAGGGTAAGACTTAATAGAAACTTTCCAGTCGTACATCTCGGTTAGATCAAGAGCAAGCTTCAATATATACTGGGTATGTACCCGCGTACGTGAGGTGATTTGACAGAGACATGCTGGAATGCATACATCAAGGAATCTTCAGGGAAAAGTTCGAGTCATTGACAAAATAGATCTAGTTGCAAAGCAAGATGACTGCAGGCGGAAATCTAAACAAATCTTAAATAAATGTTAGCGAACCGCCCAGAGAACGTGGACAAATGAGTCACAAGACAAAACACGACGCGTTTCGACCTCTTAGGTCTTCGTCTGGTGATATATAAACGAATAAAACAACGAAAATTCACTTAGCTTTGATCGCTTGAGATCGTTTAGGGTTCAGCGCAAGGAAGAAGGCGTTGAATAAGAACCGCCTGCAGTCATCTTGCTTTGCAACTAGATCTATTTATCTTCGTACATGCTAAAGTGAAAAGGGAAAAGTTTGTTGACTTCCTTTCAGAACTGAATGGCAAACACAACGTTGGTTCTCATTCAACGCCTTCTTCCTTGCGCTGAACCCTAAACGATCTCAAGCGATCAAAGCTAAGTGAATTTTCGTTGTTTTATTCGTTTATATATCACCAGACGAAGACCTAAGAGGTCGAAACGCGTCGTGTTTTGTCTTGCGACTCGTTTGTCCACGTTCTCTGGGCGGTTCGCTAACATTTATTTAAGATTCGTTGACAAAAGTCGGAGATGTGTTCATTTTAGTGGCGTCTTTATCGCTTTCCCTTCCTGCTCAGCTTACAAATGTTCATGATCAGGTGTACTGTGGCAGGAAGCCAAATGGGGTATTTGGTAAGAGAATCTGCAATGAAGGTGGATTCTAGAGTCCTGCTACGTGCTGTCATATTTTCATGATTTTTTCATACTGGTTTTTTTAACGTGGTGACAGCCCTGATGTGGCCCTTTGTGGTCGGCTGGGCTATAAGCAACATTATCTTATCTTATCTTATCTCGTATCAGCAGCAGCTGCTAGGGTGCTGACATAGTGAGCCGAATGTTGTGGACCGTGCTGTGCCAAACTGTCATGAACAAGATGTGCCAAAACTTTTTCCTTTCCAAGGGGTCTTTCTCTAATACTGGTATATGCTCAGCTTTATTCTCATATCTGATGAAAAAAAAACCCTCTTAATGTTCCGTGTAGTTTTTTTGTTGCCCCCAGCTGTCCTAGGACTCGGTACATTTTTTGGACAATATAGAGCTGCCAACCATCCCACTTTCGGTGGAATTAACCATGCTCAAACGAACGTCATTCTGCTTGATGTAAACAAAATTCTGTGTTCAGCTTCTTCCGCCGCCATCATGTCGAAACAACCTGCTGGACTGATTAACCCTGAGGCAGAAAAGAAGGGAAAGAAATTAGAACAGAAGTGCAGATTCAACCAGTGCAGATTGCTTTCTGCTGTCATGACGGGAGTGCTGCTGATCCCAGTCAGCAATTTGGCCCGTGAAAGTGTTCAGTCTTGTCAGGAAGAGACTTACAGATTTTCGTCCCTCCTTGGGTCAAGACACAACAGAGCCACTGATGATTCTGAAGTGCGGGAATGAGCCAAGTCATAAGAAGAAGTTTAGTGACAGTGCGCATCAAAAATGTAAAAGAGCAACAATGTTTTGGCTCAGACAGTGATTCCATGAAAGCACCGGACAAAAGGAAAGACAACCAAGTGTCTGGAATGTCATTGTTTCGTTTTGGGTGTGGCAGTGTATGTATTCCTCTCAACTGTCAGAAATTCCTCTCGATTTTCGAAAGTATTCCTCTCAAGTCTCTTCCGAGGTTGGCAGCTCTGACTACATGATACCAGCATTTCAAGCATGGCGAGGCATTCCTATTTCAAGTTCGTTTTAAAACAGGGGAAAAAGAAAAAAGACGTGGTTACGTCTTGTTTGCCCCCAGTAGGGCCCAGTAGGGCCTTAGGTAACCCAGTCCATGAGTAGCGGAGAGAAGAAGGTCAGATATGTAAATGACCAGCCAGCGGAAGCAAGCATGTACTGCACAAGACAGCACCTGGGCAAAATCATACTTTTAGCCGCTCTTCTTTGCCCTGGGAGAAATCTAACTGTTCAGTCTGCTTATTTCACCCTTGGTAAAGCCTTGTTTCAAATCAGTTTTTGTGTGTGTGTTAAATTCACACCTCGCAAATTTAATATTTGTTTCTGTCACAACTGCCAGTGTCACATGATCTGCTGTGCCCCAAATTGTTCTTCTCTAATGTTATACGAGGACTGACATGCACAACGTCCCTCTCCGACCTTATCAGAAGAATTACGGGCAGGCATGGTGTTTAAACAGTGATGTATTCGGATGATACAAATCATATCGCATCTGTCATGGAGACTGCTTGAGCACCATGTAGGCAACGCTGTGTTCCGGACTTCGTACATGCTAAAGTGAAAAGGGAAAAGTTTGTTGGCTTCCTTTCAGAACTGAATGGCAAACACAAATGACAGGCACACACGTGCCTACCATGCAAGGCGCTACCTATGTGGCGTCTCAATATGTAAACCTTTTAGCTGGACAATCAACTGATTTTCGTGAAGACCTATGTTTTTGATAAAAAGGAAGCATAAGGGCATGTTTTCCAAGTGAAGCTGAGCTTGCATTTCCCTCCGTTCCCTGTAAGCATTGTGGGCATGCCTGTTGTTACACTGACCCCATTAGTAAGATGTAGGTGGAGATTTATTCCTTCAGCAGAATGTAGTTGGAGACTGATTCACATAGTAAAACGGAAGTGGAAACTGACTCATCATGTAAAACATGAATGCAGACTGACTCAGCGAATATAGAATTGTTAAAAGATTGATTCTTCATGTTCAGTCTAATTCTTTAACAACAACAACAAAAAAGAAGAAAAGAAAGACAAAAAGGAAAAGGGATTCATCCAGCACATAGTAATTGAAAACTGATTCTGCTGTTGCTGGATGTTGCTCCTGAGGTCACTTTGTTCAAGTCATCAGCTGTAGATGGAAGGCAGATTGTATTCAATGTATCGTTGTTGTTGTTGTTTTTTTTGTACCCTGGCTAAAAGACTCCAGGGATCATCCGAACAGCCAAAGCACTTGAACACTATGGTACAAATGCATCAGCTAGGGATGAGAATATTACGTGTGCAACCGTTTTTGATTACCCCGCCACGTGGGCAGCCACACTCCGACTTTGAGGGTTTTTTGGAGACTGATGATGTTATACTAGGAGCTTGTCACGGCTGAAGACAATCCCCACATAACTATAGAGCGTAACAACATTTTGATGTAGCCTTGGTGTTCTAGCCTATGTCAGTTGGCCTGACACAGCCTTAAGCCAAGGTGAGATACAATGTATCGACCTAGCAAAGTTCTCTTTCAATTGCTTAATTTTCCCCCTTGATTTATGATTTATGGTGGCCAGAACCTTGACATACTCCCATGAGTTTGGGTCCCCTGTTTGTGTGCGCTGGTCTCCAACAGGAACCATTCCCTGACCAAAGACTTTTTCTGTCTGTCACGTCAGTTTGCCGTGTGATCAGTGAAGTTGGCGTCGTTTGTTTTGCAGACAGGAGAAAACGGGGCGAGAGTACCACAAGAAAGTGTTCAGCACCTGCACCTCCGTGATGAACTTGGTCCAGGTGTGTAAGTGTGGAAAGCCAACTGTGAATCAGGTATTGATTTGGCTACCTGTACCTCTGTGTGATGAACCTGGTCCAAGTGTGTAAGTGTGGAAAGCCAACTGTGAAATTGTCAGTGATCAGTTTGGCTTCCTGTGTACCTCTGTGTGATGAACCTTGTCCAGGTGTGTAAGTGTGGAAAGCCAACTGTGAAATTGTCAGTGATCAGTTTGGCTTCCTGTGTACCTCTGTGTGATGAACCTTGTCCAGATGTCAGTGTGGAAAGCCAACTGTGAAATTGTCAGTGATCAGTTTGGCTTCCTGTACCTCTGTGTGATGAACCTGGTTCAGGTGTCAGCGTGGAAAGCCAACTGTGAAATTGTCAGTGATCAGTTTGGCTTCCTGTGTACCTCTGTGTGATGAACCTTGTCCAGGTATGTCAGTGTGGAAAGCCAACTGTGAAATTGTCAGTGATCAGTTTGGCTTCCTGTACCTCTGTGTGATGAACCTTGTCCAGGTGTCAGTGTGGAAAGCCAACTGTGAATCAGGTATTGATCTGGCTACCTGTACCTCTGTGTGATGAACCTGGTCCAGGTGTGTAAGTGTGGAAAGCCAACTGTGAAATTGTCAGTGATCAGTTTGGCTTCCTGTACCTCTGTGTGATGAACCTTGTCCAGGTGTCAGTGTGGAAAGCCAGCTGTGAATCAGGTATTGATCTGGCTACCTGTGTGATGGACCCTGTCCAGGCTGGCCTGAAAGGCTTTATGTTCAGGAGTGAAAGGCTTAGTGATTCTAAAGATAAGCAGTATGCATGACATGCAGTTTGTGAGTAATCGCCGCGTTTGTCTTCGATGGGTGAAAGTGTTCTGTGAAAAAACAAAAACAAAAACAAAACAAAACTTAAACGAAAACGAAAACCTAAAAAGGAAGAAAACATGACAAGAGGCAGACACAAACAGCCTGTGAAACGGCATCTTGAAAACATGAGCTGACGTGTTTGAAACTTTTCCCAACAGTTAAGTCACGTCATGGACAGGAGTTGCATTCTGTTGTCTTATTTTTCATACTGGTCCTTACAAAATGTGGACGTGGTCCTCATAAGTCCTTTTAAGTTCTGTACTGGGTACAAGAGACATAGATAGTCACACCCAAGAGACAGTCACACCCAAGAGACATAGATAGTCACACCCAAGAGACAAAGATAGTCATACTAGGGGACATAGTCATGCCTAAGAGACATAGATAGTCACACCCAAGGGACATAGACAGTCACACCCAAGAGACATAGACAGTCATACCCAAGAGACATAGACAGTCACACCCAAGAGACATAGACAGTCATACTCAGGAGACATAGATGGTCACACCCAGAAAGTCATGTCTCCTCCCAGCGCCATCGATCAGTCCCCAAGGTGTTGTCCAGAGGCAACCCATCAGAGGAGAGTCTGCATTACCAACAAGTTTTTTCCGATGGTGTTCTCTGATGCTTCTGTAATATGAGCAAGACACCTCCAACCCAACCCCGTACCCATGACACTATCCATGCGCTTCCAGTGACAGTTCCCTTCAACTAGCTGATACTGATGACTTCAAAACAAACTCATCCGCAGTAGGTAAATGAAGGCCATGTCAAAAACCAGAGCCACCAGGATTGTTCTGCATCAGCGTATTGATAAACACTTTCACTCCCAACACACATCTGCATGCATGAGGACCGGTGGAAAAACAAAACTCTAGTAATCACTGTGGTTTCCCCTCTGCTTTCAGGACTTGCCGGTTCCAGTCGTTGCGCAGGTCAATGGTGCGTAGCCTCCCTTGTCTGACAAGACAACAGAAAAAAAGAGCTTAGAAACTGTAACGTGTCTGTGTTGTTGTATTCATGGATTGGAAGATGAGGAACAGTGATTGAAATGTAAATGTAGAAAACAGAGAGCAACCATGCAACTTTTGTGATGATTGTGAGTGGTTGAAAAAGAATACTAAAACTGGATTTTTTTTTTCTTTTTCTTTTTTTCTCTTTGAATTAATTTCAACCTGTAGTATATTTTAAGTTGAATGAAGCAAAAAGGGTTCTTTTTGGGGGCATGTCCTGTTATTGAGTGTACGTGTCTTTCATCAGTCACACCCAAGAGACATAGACACTCATACCCAGGAGGGAATGTGAGACATGTGGTAACTGTTTACATGAGAGCTGCTTTCTTTTCCTGCAGCAGGAGAGAAACATGAGACATACGATAACTGTTGACGTGAAAAGCTGCTGACTTTTCCTGGAGTAGGGGAGAAACACAAGACGAGAAAACTGTAGAAGGAAGGCAGGATAACTGTTGACATGATAGTTGCTTGACTGTTGACATGATAGTTGCTGCATTTCCCTGTAGAAGGAAAGCAGGATAACTGTTGACATGATAGTTGCTTGACTGTTGACATGATAGTTGCTGCATTTCCCTGTAGAAGGACGACAAGACATGACAACTGTTGACATGATAGTTGCTTGACTGTTGACATGATAGTTGCTGCATTTCCCTGTAGAAGGAAGTCAAGACATGATGACTGTTGACATGATAGTTGTTGCATTTCCTTGTAGAAGGAAGGCAAGACACGATGACTGTTGACATGATAGTTGCTGCATTTCCCTGTAGAAGGAAGACAAGACAAAGACATGATGACTGTTGACATGATAGTTGCTGCATTTCCCTGTAGAAGGAAGGCAAGACATGATAACTGTTGACATGATAGTTGCTGCATTTCCCTGTAGAAGGAAGGCAAGACATGATAACTGTTGACATGATAGTTGCTCCATTTCCCTGTAGAAGGAAGACAAGACATGATGACTGTTGACATGATAGTTGCTGCATTTCCCTGTAGAAGGAAGACAAGACATGATAACTGTTGACATGATAGTTGCTGCATTTCCCTGTAGAAGGAAGGCAAGACACGATGACTGTTGACATAATAGTTGCTGCATTTCCCTGTAGAAGGAAGACAAGACTTGATAACTGTTGACATGATAGTTGCTGCATTTCCCTGTAGAATGAAGGCAGGATAACTGTTGACATGATACTTGCTGCATTTCTCTGTAGAATGAAGGCAGGATAACTGTTGACATGATAGTTGCTTCATTTCCCAGTAGAAGGAAGGCAGGATAACTGTTGACATGATAGTTGCTTGACTGTTGACATGATAGTTTCTTCATTTCCCTGTAGAAGGAAGATAAGACATGATAACTGTTGACATGATAGTTGCTGCATTTCCCTGTAGAAGGAAGGCAAAACATAACTGTTGACATGATAGTTACTCCATTTCCCTGTAGAAGGAAGATAAGACATGATAACTGTTGACATGATAGTTGCTGCATTTCCCTGTAGAAGGAAGGCAAAACATAACTGTTGACATGATAGTTGCTCCATTTCCCTGTAGAAGGAAGACAAGACATTATAACTGTTGACATGATAGTTGCTGCATTTCCCTGTAGAAGGAAGACAAGATATGATAACTGTTGACATGATAGTTGCTCCATTTCCCTGTAGAAGGAAGGCAACACATTATAACTGTTGACATGATAGTTGCTGCATTTCCCTGTAGAAGGAAGGCAAGACACAATGACTGTTGACATGATAGTTGCTGCATTTCCCTGTAGAAGGAAGACAAGACAAAGACATGATGACTATTGACATGATAGTTGCTCCATTTCCCTGTAGAAGGAAGACAAGAATTATAACTGTTGACATGATAGTTGCTGCATTTCCCTGTAGAAGGAAGGCAACACATTATAACTGTTGACATGATAGTTGCTTCATTTCCCTGTAGAAGGAAGGCAGGATAACTGTTGACATGATAGTTGCTGCATTTCCCTGTAGAAGGAAGATAAGACATGATAACTGTTGACATGATAGTTGCTGCATTTCCCTGTAGAAGGAAGGCAAAACATAACTGTTGACATGATAGTTGCTCCATTTCCCTGTAGAAGGAAGACAAGACATTATAACTGTTGACATGATAGTTGCTGCATTTCCTTGTAGAAGGAAGACAAGACATGACAACTGTTGACATGATAGTTGCTTGACTGTTGACATGATAGTTGCTGCATTTCCCTGTAGAAGGAAGACAAGACATGATAACTGTTGACATGATAGTTGCTGCATTTCCCAGTAGAAGGAAGCCAAGACATGATGACAGTTGACATGATAGTTGCTGCATTTCCCTGTAGAAGGAAGGCAAGACACAATGACTGTTGACATGATAGTTGCTGCATTTCCCTGTAGAAGGAAGACAAGACAAAGACATGATGACTGTTGACATGATAGTTGCTGCATTTCCCTGTAGAAGGAAGGCAAGACATGATGACTGTTGACATGATAGTTGCTGCATTTCCCTGTAGAAGGAAGACAAGACAAAGACATGATGACTGTTGACATGATAGTTGCTCCATTTCCCTGTAGAAGGAAGGCAAGACATGATGACTGTTGACATGATAGTTGCTGCATTTCCCTGTAGAAGGAAGGCAAATCATGATGACTGTTGACATGATAGTTGCTGCATTTCCCTGTAGAAGGAAGGCAGGATAACTGTTGACATGATAGTTGCTGCATTTCCCTGTAGAAGGAAGGCAGGATAACTGTTGACATGATAGTTGCTGCATTTCCCTGTAGAAGGAAGGCAGGATAACTGTTGACATGATAGTTGCTGCATTTCCCTGTAGAAGGAAGGCAGGATAACTGTTGACATGATAGTTGCTGCATTTCCCTGTAGAAGGAAGGCAGGATAACTGTTGACATGATAGTTGCTGCATGTCCCTGTAGAAGGAAGGCAGGATAACTGTTGACATGATAGTTGCTGCATTTCCCTGTTGAAGGAAGGCAGGATAACTGTTGACATGATAGTTGCTGCATTTCCCTGTAGAAGGAAGGCAAAACATGATAACTGTTGACATGATAGTTGCTGCATTTCCCTGTAGAAGGAAGGCAAAACATGATAACTGTTGACATGATAGTTGCTGCATTTCCCTGTAGAAGAATGACGAGACATGATAACAATTGACATGATAGATGCTGCATTTCCCTGTAGAAGGATGTCGAGACATGATAACTGTTGACATGATAGTTGCTGCATTTCCCTGTAGAAGGAAGGCAAGACATGATGACTGTTGACATGATAGTTGCTGCATTTCCCTGTAGAAGAATGATGAGACATGATAACAATTGACATGAGAGATGCTGCATTTCCCTGTAGAAGGAAGACGAGACATGTGATGACTGTGACCAGGAAAGGTAACTGGCGCTGTGTGTGTGTGCGTGCAGGACTGGCCACTGCGGCAGGCTGTCAGCTGGTTGCTACCTGTGATATCGCCGTGGTGACTGAACAGTCCAAGTTTGCCACACCTGGGTAACGACTGCTTCATTGTTCGGAGATCATGCGTCAGTTGTCACGTTGTACCTGAAGAGAAAAAAAAAAGTATCGGTGTCAGTGCATGTAGTGTGTTTTTTTCTCTCTTTTTTTTCTGAAGAGAAAAAAAAAAGTATCGGTGTCAGTGCATGTAGTGTGTTTTTTTCTCTTTTTTTTCTTTGTGTGTCTGAGGTCTCTGTCTCAAAGTAGAGTCCAAAGCATTATCTTCATCATGCTCTGTTGTCATCAGGGTGGGAAAAAGTCTCCACTTCCGTGGCCCCTAATGCCCTGCTGTCATGGTGATTTCAGTCCAGATGTCCTTTCCGTGTCCCTGCCTCCAGTCAGTTCATGCGGAGGACATGGGTACTGGCCACATTGGGTCTGTCGTTGGTTGGCCATGGAAGCACCCTCTGTAAGTGGACGTTCACTCTCACGCTGGCTCTGTCAGTGCGCAGTTACTGTCCTTACTTGGGGGTGTAACAGGTGGCGCTCTGCTTGTGGTGGGTAAGACTACAACAGGCACTGCTGAACTCCAGGTGACTTTGCAGCAGTGCAGCATCCTCTCCTGTGAGCGGGCTCACAGCGACCTCGTGTGGGATCGCTGATGCTGGAGCCAGGGCGTGGCTGTGCAGTAGTCGCCCATGATGAGCACTGTGGGAAGAACGCCTCGGAGTGGACACTGGAGACCAGACATTACCAACAAAAATGGACAGAACTAAGCACAGGTGGCGAGAAGTGGAGCAGTCTTGGCTAGGCTGGACACACTGTACAGGATCTAGTAGCAAAGTGAGGCACCTGCAGGTGGAAATGGAAACATACCTGAAAAGGTGTTGATGAAGCACTGCCAAGGAACGTAGGCAGATGAATCACAATGCAAAACGCGACGCGTTTCGACATCTTGAGGTCTTCTTCAGGCAAGATACACAACACTCGGGACAACGAAAATGAACGAGCTGTCACTTATCTTCATCCAATTCGGTGCAAAATAGGCGTTGGATTTTTAAGTTTTCAGATTTGTTTACATATACAGGATGTCAGCAGACAGTATGAATGGACTCATTGTGTTAGTGGCTCAACCAGTCATGGCTTGTTTCTTTAAAATTCATTACGTTTATTCAGCAGTTCAGTGTTTCATTTTTACGTAATCCATTTGGTGTCAGCATAGTGTGTGCCCTGTGATTCATCAAGTCCATACATCCCGCAGTGTTGCCATGCTACGTAATGATAACAGTGGTTCACTGGACCACTCTTTGGGAAGCTTTAAACACATCAGATGCTTCTGGAAGAATGGAAGAAAATGCTCATGAAAAAGGTTAAAATGAAGATAATGTCAAGTTCTCACATGATTTTGCTCTTCTTGATGCGCACAACCATTTTGTAACAGATACCATTTTTGAATTCATGATCATGTTGTCAAACTGTACAAATGTTAATGTGAAGTGGTCGAATGTTTACCAGATCAAATTGGTTTTCAGAGGCAGCTGAGAGGTATAAAGTGTAGAATATAATGCAGATATTTTAACATGGCCAAGTTGACTTCAAAATGGAGTTCAAATAAATGAATGCTTTTTATTGCACAATAGATAGTATAAATCAGTTCTGAGGATTTTTCTGTATACATCATAGATTTCAGTGTGAAAGTGTTGTGTGTCATATCACTATTAGTTTCATGGGGATGCTTCATGCTCATGTATGCATAAGATCTGTTGGTTTTGGTTAGTTTGATTTTTAATCCTTATGTCTTTAACATTTTCAGGAGTGTCTGTATATACTTAAGTGTATTTTTTTCACACTGTAACTGTTTGATCGTATGGAAAATCTAGTTTTGTTGTTTCTTAATACATTAAAACAACCAAAGCAATACAATCTGTGCAGCTGTGTGTTAGCTTGTTACAAAGCTTGCCTCGATGTTCAGGGTCCATGTGGGTCTGTTCTGTACCACCCCTGGAGTTGCAGTGGGCCGTGCCGTGCCCAGGAAGGTGGCACTGGAAATGATGTTCACGGGACAGCCCATTTCTGCTCAGGGTGAGTGAGAACATGGTGCAAAGTTATAAGACAGCTGGTCTTGGCAGTCATTCTTAGTGTACAGTCAGGAACAACTGAGCCATTAAAGAAATTCTGTTACTGTGAAGGGATGGATTAGAGTTCTTTTTTTCGACTTACTGGCTGAATTTTCATAAAACACAGTAAAAATGCTGAATCAGTAGTCTTGTGAACAGAGGAGTATGTGGACATCTAAAAAAAAAAAGAACTCAGTTGAACATATGTTTTGTTCAGGTTAAGGTAAATATCAGTTTTGATAGCTCATTGAAGATGTGAAAAATGTATTTATATCAATTTTGGTACCTCATTGCAGAGGTGAAAAAATGGATTTATATCAGTTTTGATACCACATTGCAGAGGTGAAAAAATGGATTTAAGTACACAGTACTACACTTTGTTCATCTCAGAGCGAGTCAGTGTATGCATGTGTAAGCAAGTCATGGACACATTCATCTTTATGTCCCATGATTGTGTGTTGTCATGCATCATACAGTCACATGCTAAAGTACACACGCGTGCGCGTGCACACACACACACACACACACACACACATACACACACACACACACACAATGTTGCTAAGTGCGTGTCGCTCTGTCCTCAGAGGCCTTGTTACACGGTCTGGTCAGTCGCGTGGTCCCAGAGGACAGGTTGCAGGAAGAGGTAAGGAGCACCAGAGATTTCCTCTTCCCTTCCGCTGATTTCCTACCTCTCATTCTGCGCCTGCTTCCGTTTACGTGTGTGTATGTGCGTTCCGTTTTTGTGTCTTTCTTGTCTTTTTTCATACTCCCAGTTCTTATAGAACACGGAGTACTTTAGAATGGGATCGAAGAAATGCTGTGTGTGTGTGTGTGTGTGTGTGTCCGTCCGTGGTCAAAATGTGTTCCACTTGCTCCAGACATAACTACTGGGCCGATCTTTCTGAAAATTTGTGGGTATATTCATTATGGGTCAAGGATGATGCCCGATGTGTTATTTTACCATTATGGCCGTTATGGCCATAACGACCCATAATGTTTTTCCTTCTTTATGGGATATCTCAGAAAGTACTTGGCCAATCTCTCTGAAAATTTGTAGGCATGTTCATTATGGGTCGCGGATGATGCCGGATGTGTTATTTTACTGTTATAGCCGTTAGTAATGGCTATAATGGCCCATAATGGTTTTCCTTCTTTATGGAATATCTCAGAAAGTACTTGGCCGATCTTTCTGAAAATTTGTAGGTATTTTCATTATGGGTGACGGATCATTCCTGATGTGTTATTTTACCGTTATAGCCGTTACTAACGGCTATAACAGCCCATAACAATTTTCTTCTTTATGGAAAATCTCAGAAAGTACATGGCCGGTAGTTTTGAAAATTTGTAGGTATGTTCATTATGGGTCACAGATGATGGCCGATGTTTACCAGAAAAGCCGTTACTAACGGCTATAACGGGCCAAAACGGTTTTTCCTCTTTATGGAATATCTCACAGGTATTCAAGATAAACTGGGAGTACGTTTATATGCTTTGCATCTTGTTGTTCTTGTGTCACTTTTCCCTGAGCCAGCTTGTCCAGCCCCAAGAGCCAAGGGGAGCTCATGCTCCTGGCAGCGACGCCCAAGCCGGACAGATCTAAGGCAAAGCTGCCAGCCTGTGAAGAGACTTGGGAGGAATTTTTTTTTTTTTAAACTGAGAGCAATTTCTGACAGTTGAGAGGAATACGTCGCTGTCACACCCAAAACGAAACATTGATATTCCGGACACTTGGTTGCCTTTCCATTTGTCCAGTGCTTTCATGGAATCACTGTCTCAGCCAATACATTGTTGCTCTTTTTCATTTTTGAAGAACACTGTCACTTAACTTCTTATGACTTGGCTCATTTTTGCACTTCAGATTCAACAGTGCCTCTGTGATGTCTTGTCGACACAAGGAGGGACGAAAATATGTAAGGTTCTTCCTGACAAGGCTGAACACTTTCACAGGCCGAATTGCTGACTGGGATCAGCAACACTCCCATCACGACAGCAGAAAGCAACCTGCATCTGCACTTCTGTTCTAATTTCTTTCCCTTCTTTTTTTTCTACCTTAGAATTGATCGGTCCAGCAGGTCGTTTCCACATGATGGCGGCAGAAGAAGCTGAACCAGAAGTAAGTTTCTATACAGCTCTTTGGTTAAACATACAGCAGATGTACAAACCCTGTGAAGAAATGAACATTTCGGGAGGGGGGGGGGGGGGGGGGGGTTGTTGCGAGCAGAATTTTTTAATGTCAAGCAGAGTGGCAAAGTGGTTAGCGTTGCGGACTCCCGGCTGGGAGGTCGTGGGTTCGAATCCCATCAGAGTCATGTGGGTCTTTCTGCCCCGACCGGCTCCTACCCAGAGTTGAGTTTGCTGCGGACTCAGTTGGGAAGACTGGGACCACACAGTCGAGTTTCATCCACTTAATGGATGCATTTCTGAGAGTGTTGCTCAAATTTCCTGACCAACACTGCAGGTGCCTGTATCTCTCGGGCCTGGTTGACGCCGGGATATATTATGAAAGGAAGCGTAGAGTACAGCCCTGTCATGCAGTCTCAGACCGAAATGGAAATCCGTAGCATCATCTTAATCATCCTCATTCTCATCGATCAGCATAAAAAAGATGTCTCAAATTCTTTGGCCTTTTATGCCCTGCTCTCATGGTGACCTCAGTTTCGATGTCCTCTCCACGTCTCCGGAGGGAGAGCTCACTCACGCCAGCTTCGCGACTAAGCAATTATTGTCGTCAGTAGGGGGCTTAGTAGGTGGCGTCCTGCGTATGTTAGATCAGAACAGGCGCCACTGAACACCACCGAAGTGACTCGGCAGCAGTGCAGTGTCTCCTCCGGTGGGTTGCCTCTTGACGACTTGACATTGTCTGCTCCCTGTGGATTGCCGGTGCCGGGGCTGCGGCAGGCCGACCGGGCTGTGGATGCGGACGGATGTGGGAATGAGCAGCGTGGGTGCACTGCCTCTGAGGTGACGCAGAGGTTGGGACAGCAAAAAAAAAAAAAAAAAAATAGCGGAATCACATGCATTTGAGCATAATCAATTCTGCCCAAAGTGGGATGGTTGGCAGCTCTGCAAAGAGAAGACACCAGACGCAGACCGATCCCAGGTCCTCCAGGTTAGAGGTTCGGTTCTGGGCTGGCAACTCAGTCCTGTGAAAGCACTGACCTGCGACAGAAACTGCTGCTGCCGCCCTGTGTTCCCCAGAGAACTCAAAGGAATCAGTCGGAAATCAAGAACCTACTTTTCTAGACAAAAGAAAAGAATGTGTCAATAGCCCTGGCAAAACGTTGACCAGAAAGTGGCTTTGTGATGCCTTACTGGTGGAAATGGGCGTAGAGATGGCTGCCATCAGGGCTGGTGATTACATCAGCATTTTAGACTGTTCAAGACCTTCTTGACTTTAAGAACATCTTAAGACACAACACACTGTAGTCCTGAATGTATCATAACCCTAACCCTACTCTCTGACTGGAGTTTGTGGTATTACACCCGTCAACTGGTGATAGAAGCGCTAACACCCCACTAACATGGGGGCCAGAATAACTCAGTTGGTAGAGCGCCGGACTCGTGATCCTGAGGTTACGGGTTCTAATTTCGGTACAGGGGGATTTTTCCCTCGGAGTTAACATTGGTTCTGACTCCATTCGCCTTACAGTACTTGGAATGAGACTATAAACTGAGGTTCCGTGTGTGAACGCATGCACAATATCTTGCACACACATAAAATCCCATCGCCAACTTTCGGAAGAGAAGGCCACTTTGGCCGTTGGTATGGATGACACGTTACACATAGCATGCACCTTCCCCGAAGTTGGAGTATGGCTGCCTTAATGGCAGGATAAAAAACGGTCATACACACAAAAGTGTCAGAATCTTCAACTCGATGAAGGTGGACACTCAAAGAAAGAAGAAAAAGAAGAACACCCACAATAGCAGATTTCCATTTGTTCTTGGACAGAACCAGTCATTAAATGACGGTGACTGTGAAAGTTTGTTCAGATAATGTGGTGTTGACATCAGTCTATAAATGAGACACGCGTCACAAGCCAGGCCTCTTTCATCACTATTATTCACTTGCTCAGACTGCTGCAGGAGATGCTGTGTGACTTTTCATGCTTATTCTTAGTGTTTGTCATGCTGGCTTGCACCTTCCCATCTACACACACACACACATTTACACACACACACACACATATACACGCACACACACATTCCAAAACACACACACTGAAACACACACACACACACATGCAAGTATGGGGCCTTATCAGTTAGTAATAAAATGCTGTTCTTTCCATGGTCAGATTCACTAGACCATTTTTTCCCATACAATTTTTTTTATGCAAAAATCATTTTGATTCGATAAGTCCTCTCATCTGCCACCTTCATCACCAACACAAAACATGACAGGAACATGCGGTTGAGGTTGACATGCGCACACAGATGATAATAAATCTCTTCCATTGCTTATAGCTGACACCTTGATTATCTGCTGTCATAATTACCATCTAATTGTGAGTCATTACGAGGAGCACAGGTAATAATGCCTTTAGTGATAGGAACAAGACAGAACAAATATGCAGACAAAACTATGGCCTGGTTGTGTAGTATATTGCGACTTCTCCGCTTGCCTGGAAGAACAGTGTTTGTTGTCGTACTAATCCTTACCAGGTTCAACAAGAGAGATGATGGCAGTCATTGTGTTTTTATTACATTTTGGGCCAATCACCGAAGGCCTTTCAGACATGGAAGAGGTGATGGCAGTCATTGTGTTTTATTACATTTCGGCCAGTCACACAAGGCCTTTCAGACATGGAAGAGGTGACGGCAGTCAAACGTTTTATTACATTCCGCCAGTCACACAAGGCCTTTCAGGACATGGAAGAGGTGAGGGCAGTCATTGTGTTTTATTACATTTCGGCCAATCACCGAAGGCCTTTCAGACATGGAAGAGGTGATGGCAGTCATTGTGTTTTATTACTTTGCGGCCAATCACACATGGCCTTTCAGGACATGGAAGAGGTGACGGCAGTCAGTGCGTTTTATTACCTTTCGGCCAATCACACAAGCCTTTCGGGAAATTTGGGAAGAGTGACGGCATCATTGTGTTTTATTACATTTGGGCCAATCACACAAGGCCTTTCAGGACATGGAAGGGGTGACGGCAGTCATTGTGTTTTATTACATTTGGCCAATCGCACAGGGCCTTTCAGGATATGGAAGAGGTGACCACAAACAGTGTCAGCGAACATCACAGCACTTTTCAGGGCTGCCGAGACCCACAACCCATGGTAAACACACTCGGAGGTTTGCCCAGAGAGACATCAGCCAAGCGGGAGTGTACGCCAGTACCTGGCCATTCAAAAACGTTCACTTACCATTTCCTTGCAAAGGTAGACCACCTGAAGCAGACCCACAGTAGTGGTTTACTGTCATTCTCACAGTGGATCAGGAAGGGGCATGGTACTTTTTTCAGGGCTCCCTGGTGAAAAGCCACAGGAGTTACCCCTCCAAAAGTCTCCCTCTTCAAAAGCTGCAAAGGGTACGGGTATTACTCTACCGGAGGCGTTTACCTTTTTCAACCGACTGCAGCAGATTACCTTCTCTGTTACTCCACTTTTTTTTCTCTCTTAATTTCACAAGTATTGGGACTGAGCTTGAACTTTACAAAGTTCAAAATAATTGATAACAAAAAAAAATGATAATAACTAAAGGTATAAACAAACAAGATGCAAAGCATATAACGTACACCCAGTTTAGATCTATCTTCAATACGCACGTAAAAAAAGTCACAATCAGACTTGCGTCATAATTTTTAAAAAACACGTCACAATCAAACATGCATCATAATGTATTCGTCACTGAGGTAAGAAATCCGCGAAGTACTTTCAGAGATATTCCATAAAGAAAGAAAAAACGTTTTGGGCTGTTAAAGCCATAAGTAAACGGCTATTCTGGTAAAATAAAACATTGGCATCATCCAGACCTATAATGAACATACTTACAAATTTTCAGAAAGATCAGCCCAGTTTTGTCTGGAGCGAGTGGAACACATTTTGACCACGACAACAGACAGACTGACAGACAGCATTTCTTTGTTCCCATTGTAAAGTACTCCCTGTTCTTTAAGAACTGGGAGTACAACAAAAGAAAAAATGAAGAAAAATTGATAGCAAGGCATTAAAAGTTTGAAAAGTAAGTGTCTCAGTCGGGGATAAGACTGAAGTTTAGGAAATACTGTTTCAGTCGAAAAGAAATAATGTTTAAATAAAAGTACTCTCTGAATGGTAATAAGACATTGAAATTCAAAAGGTAGCTTCTCAAGAAGACATGATTTTGTAACTTTTAACAGTACCGTTAAAAATGTATTAGTAACAGGATCATAACTGTGAAAAGAACTAGCTATAACACACTGAATTTGCAAGGTAATTGTTAGAAATGAACATAACAAAAACGTTTGAACAAGATGAAATGGGAATGCATTGGTGTTTGTTTTGATTTTGTTGGTGACGATTGTTGTTGTCCAACGCAGAAAATAGCGAGCAAGATCACGACTTCACAAAGAGGTGACGGCCCTGGGAAGGCACCTTCTACTCCCAGATGAGCTGGAGAAACGGGCTGCCTACAGGTACACCTGGATTTCTCTTTTCGGCTCACACATCGTCAGTCTGAATGGAAGAAGAAGAGATGCATGTTTGTTTTGTTTTGTTCATCCCCTGCAGGGAGTATCTCCTGACCTTTCCATGCTTTTGGCCCAAGACACAATAACATAAAACAATCTCTCTTGAAGTATTCAAAAAAATTCTTCTTTTTTTTAATCAAGCTATTTGTCATCCAGTTTTTGGCTTTCCAACTGACAACGTGAAAAAGTAGTTCATGATGTCATCTGAATGACCTACTCCAGAACATGGTCTGACTGGATCCATACACTTTAATCCTTACTAGACGTCACTTGGACTGCGCTCTTAAGATGATGTGGCATACGCTTCTCAGAAGCTTTCCAGTGTCTTACTTGGCAGATGATTTGGGGCTTCCAAGACTTGTACTTTAAAAAGGCAAAGCCTCGGTGAACTATGTGGTTACATGAGATCCGCAATATATATCGAGAATATGTAGTGGAAAGCCTGGTAAACGTTAAAGAAGCTGCCCAAAAGTGGAAGTGAATCTGAAAATGCAGCGTTACAATTGGAACCTTCCCTTTCTCCCCCACCTTCCCAATAAGGTATCCCATGAATCAGCAGTGTCGATTCAGTTCATTTTGTTGAAGCCCAGCCAACCACAAAGGGCCATGTCAAGGCTGTAGTCTTGTCCGAATCAACGACATACACTGTTATTTGGAAAGGAAGAAAAAAAAAGAGTTTGAGAAATTTTTCAGATGACATGTAGTTCGGAAGTGCAGCGCTCAGCATGCTCTCCGAGCGTAAAACTCACTTCAAGATGCCTAGGGAGTGCTAAAGTCGGATCGAGAGGAAGACCGTCACAGGTGGCACAAGACTGCAGCACATGCAAGAGAAATTCCAGGCCTTGTCATTGTAGTTGTTCCCCTGGCCCAACATCAGAGGAATTTGCCGTCTACGATTCAGTGCGATTGTATATTATGCAAGGAAGAAGAAATGAAAAAGAGAAGAGAGCATGTGTGTGTGTGTGGTCTTTGCAAAAGGTTAGCAGAAACCCGACAGCGAGTGAAGGGGAGAATATTAGATGTGGAGGGAGACTGGAGAAGCAGAGCTGTGCAGGAGCATGGTGGTGGAGAGTTCAAGCTCTGTGTTGGTTGTGCGTGTTAGGGTTGAAGCATGTCCTCTTGCACGGGGATACCGTGGACCAGGGGAAGGGTATGTGATCACGGCACCAAGTTAACCACAGTGGTTCATCATCATCTCCTATGGTAGGTAGGCACTCAAGGTCTGACCAGCGTGCGGGGCTAATGCATAGGTCAGACATCCGCCGAGACGTAGCCACGAGACCCTCGTCTTCAATTCTCTCATCTTTGTTGTTAATTCATTTATCCATCAGCTTCAAATCATGCGCAGTGTGGTCTCAAAACTTAGGGGATTGGTGTAGCGTATATGGACTAGTCCGCACGCAGTGACGCCTCCTTGATGAAACAAACTGAACATCTCCTATCAGTGCATTTCTAATCAAACGGGAACTACGCAGTGCCAGTCTGCATCACACTGAAAGTTGTTAACCCTTGTCACCGTTAGCTGGTTGCGAGGAGAAAAGCAAGACGTTTCATGTTAATTCTACCACTTCGAAGTAATCATTTTGAGGGCACATTATATAATCATCTTATCAAAAGATTGGCGATGCCCACCAGATTAGGCATGTGCAGTGAGGTTTCCCTAAACTGTTTCGTCTACAAAGGTTCTGGTATGAACCCCCCCCCCCCCCCCAAGCTTTTAACTAAAAAATTGCATAATTCACTCATCTTTGGCAACTTGATTGCAGGGAGGCCGCCAGAAACCACCAGTGTAAATGGACTTGACTGAATTGTAGTCATTAAAAATGAGGTTTTAACTAAACCTAGTTTATATTAAATACTTACCATCTCATTAAATATTGCTTAGATCTTCGACGAAGTCGCGATGGTCGACTATCGATTTGTATCGATTCTTATAAAAAGACAACCCCATCCCCCTCTCCTGCGCACTTCCTCTCCGGTGTTCCGTGTAGCGTCACTTTTATTTTCCAGGCTATCTGCCTAAGAATACCTCCCTGCTATTACGAACACAGTGCGGGGACGGCTGGAGGTTTAAACGGTTTAATGAGATGGTAAGTATTTAATATAAACTAGGTTTAGTTAAAAACCTCATTTATATTTCATACAACCATCTCATTAATATTGCTGACTATCAGCAAGGAAAGGGGGACTGTGTTGTCTAATTGAATCAATAAACATTGCCTGAACTTCCATTTATACTTCCAAAACAGGAGATTGGGGTAAGGTACACTCCATAACAAACATTTGTAGACTTACCCCTAGTTCCCCTGCATTCTGCCCTTCTTAGTGTCTCGCCGGGACTGCTGCTTGGGCCGCAACCATTGCAGGTAGTCTCAGCTTGCCATCTTCAGACCTCTGGCGATATCCCTCAGGTAGTGTCTTACGAAGACTGAAGGTGATTGCCAATACGCCGCTTGCATGACGTGTGCCAGAGATGTTGTGGTCGATGCCATAGTTGTCGCCCAGGGTCTATCTCATGTGCTCTAGCCTTCAGGGTTTTCTTGACTCGCACGAGATTTTGACCCATCCTCCAGGTTGAGAGCTACATACGCTTGTTTGATTGTAGTCTTTAACCATCTGAGAACGTTGCTCTGGAGATATCCGATGTGTAAGAGGTGTTGATCGAGAGAAACAGTGCCCTTTGTGAAACCGATCGAAATTTGCTTGATCTACTCTGTATTCTTTGAGCGCTTTCACGGGCACAACGCCACATCCAACCCTTCCGGATCTAGTCCCTTGAGAGAGGTTTAATCTGGATGGTAGGCGGGAAGTCCTCTGGATTCTGGTTTTTTGGCCAAAAACTCTGGCAAGAACTGGACGCTGATTGAGCCATTAGTTGCATGTGCCACCCCGTTCTTAAGGCCAGACAGGTTAGTGATTTCTGACACTCTTTGCCGCCCGTCGCCAGCCACCAAAATGCCGTTTTATATGTGAGCTCCTTGAGAGGAAGTAGTTTATTATCTTTGAATTTCTTTCCCTTGAGGTAGTTCAGAACCACTGCTAAGTCCCATGGGGTAAGAACTTGGTGACCTTCTTGGTTAGGTTCGCTGCTCCCCTGATAAGATCTGTCACTGCTTGTCTTGCGTCACGTCCTTTGTTGACGCTGCTCTTAAAACCGAGGCAATGCGCGCTCTTCTAGTTTTGAGAGAGACTGCCAAAGGTTTCTTGAGTGGAAAATTTCTGCCAAATGGTTGACAATGTGGCGTGTACATGGTTTGAGAGGGTCTCTGACCTTTGTTCTAATGCATCATTTTCTCCAGTCTTCCCAATGTGGTGGTAGACTCTCCTGGTTGAGGTCTATGACTAGCTTCTATCAGCTTGATAGCGCCTTTTCCCCATTCTCCTTTTGAGCAAGTACTTGCGCATAATTTCCATGCGTGCAAGTTTTAGTGTTGCTGCGTTGCCGTGCGTTATCCCCGACCTTGGTTGCCTGATGTGCTTGTTTCGTATCTCAGGTCCATTGGTTTTTCGTGACAAGCCTTGAGTAGCGTGGGGAACCACTCTTTTGTCGGCCAGAAGGGGTTTCCAAGATGAGGTTTGCTCCCTCCCTCTTTGCTTTCTCTATCACTTGGGGATGAATTCAGGGGCGGGTAAGCGTAAGCTAACAGGGCCCCTTCCAGTTGCACTCCATCGCGTCCACTTTCCATGCCTGTGGTCTGGGGCAGGCGAGATTAGGGGGGAGCCTCGCATTGAATTTCGTCGCAAAGAGGTCTACATGTGGTCTGCCCCATTTTTCCCAAACCACCTGTAGTTTCTCCTTGACTATAGTCCACTCTGTAGGGATGATCTTGTCCGGGCGGCTCAGAAGGTCCGCCATTATGTTTGCAACTGCCGGCTATGGTTTTCGCCGACAGATTCCACCCCTGGCATGCGTCCACAGTAACACTGTTCCGCTCTGATTGAGAGATTGGGCATAGTGCCTCCCGTTTGTTTATGAGAGACACCACTGTGTTGTTGTCTGACCTGACTAAAATCTCTCCTGCGGGATCCAGACCTGCAGCTCTTGGAGGATAGGCTACCGGCCTCTAATTTCCAGTCTGTTGATATGGTAGCCCTGCATATTCCTGTCCCATGTCCCACTGACTGTGTGTTCGTTCATGTGCCTCCCCAACCGTGCTCCGATGCATCTGTGTACACTGTTGCCAGAGGCGGAGGCAGAGTGATTGGAGACGATGCCTTCAGCCAATCGTGGTCGAGCCACTGTTGGATTGTGTCCTTGAACCAGGGTTGTATACTGATTTCTGGTTCCAACGATCTCTGACCTGGGAGAATCAGCTGGCTACTTCCCGTTGCAGGGGGCCTCTTGTAAAGTCTCCCCAATGGTAACAGGGCTAGAGACTCCATCCTGCCTAGTACTGCAAAGAGAATCCTGGCTGAGACTGACTGGAGTGGTAGTAATTGGTTAGTTGTGCCAGAAGGCCTCCACCCTGGCCTTGCTGGGTTGGACCGTGTAAGCGTTGGTGTCGAATTCCATCCCCAGATATGTTAAACTTCCTGGAGGGAGTGAGTTCGGACTTGTCCAACCTGATTACAAAGCCTAGGTCTTCGTAAGCTTGCGTAAGACCGTCATTTGGTTGAGGTACTCTGTCTCCTTCTCCGCCAGAAGTAGCCAGTCGTCCAAATAGGTATGTAGCCTGATCTTGTGTTTGTGTGTATTGGCTACAACCTCCTTCACCACTTTGGTGAAGACGAAAGGTGATAGGCTCATTCCGAATGGGGGTACCCGGGAAATGGTAACATTTGCCCCCCCATTCGAATCTCAGCCATTTCCTGTCCCTTTCTGCCACCATTATATGGAAATAGGCATCCCTGAGGTCTAATGAAGTGGCCCAATCGTGTGGGTGTATGGATCTCCTGATGTTGTCTGGGGATTCCATCTTGAATTTCACCTTCCTGAGGAAGGCGTTGAGGGAGACAAGTCCAGAATGGGACGGGATCCTCCTGAGGGCTTGGGGAAATTTCGAATAGCCTGCTGTAGAAGCCGGTGATGACATGTTCTTCACCTCTTCTATAGCCCCTTTCTTCATCATTTCCCCTACTTGCTCGTCTAAGAGGTCTTGTTGTTCCCTCGACTTTGGACGTGGAAAGATATAGGGCTTCTTTGCAGTGTCGGCTTCCTTTTTCCCAAAGGAGGCGAAACCCATTCTGAACGATGTTTAAATGCCCAGGCTTGACGCTCCCATGTTTTTTCCACTCCTTGTACCTGAGCACATAGGGCCTTGAGTGGAAGCAGGAGTAGTGTTCGTCAGTCACCTCCCCCCCCCCCCGCCCTTTGCCCTTTGAAAATTTCCTTTGGGTTGAGGGGTAGAGAAGCTGTGCTTTGTTGCACTCTTGGGCCTGTAGGTGTTGGTTTGTGGTTGGAACTAGGCGCACTGCTCCGTAAGAGGTACTGAGGCGATTTTTGAAGTCCCGTACCCTTTTCGTGTGGCTGTTGTAATTGGACGACCCCGAGGAACGTTCCCTTTTTCTTTCTGGGCGTACCTGAGGAGGAGCGAGTCGTGGCCTCAGATCCATGTCCCGTTTTGCTTTCTCCATTTGAGATTCTTCAAACAGTTCCTTAGAAAACACACTCGATTTAGCAGTGTGTGTCTGATTTCCATAGGAATGTTAGTGGATTCCAGGGCTTCCTCGCTCATCTCCATTAAACTGGTAGCATGAAGGTGACCTGTGAGCGTCGCCGCCGTCCCCCGCCGCCTGGTGAATGCTTTTCATGCATTGCGTCAAAAACTCTGCACTTGCCTCCTTCTTCCACTGTCTGTCTGCACCTTGTTTCGGGCAGTGGTGTTGGAGAGAACTACTACCTTGATCATTTGCTCTATATGAGTCAGAGCACTCTGTAAGGCGAATAGTGGCGTCTTGCTGGACCCTATTTCTCTTGAAAGTCTTGGAGGGTTCTCGTGTCGGATCTCTCTTCAAAAAGTTTTGTCTCAGATTTCTCTCGGGGCAACGAAGAGGGCGGCCATCATCCACCAGGAAAGGTGAGTATTTGTCCCATGCTGGAAATAATTTCACTCCTTTAGGGGGTCTAGACTGATTGCATTTGTCCTTAACATAACACTCGAACGTCTTTTTGATGCAGTCGCAATTGTTTCACACCTCTTGAACACTTTCTTGCTGGTAGAACCTCTTCCCCCCACACCTGTGCCCATTCCTCCTTAGTTTTCTCTCCTTTGATTCTTGGGATGTCAGGACCTCTGGGGACATTTCACCCGCCTTTTCTATGATTGAGCCATAAATTCCTTATGTCTCCTAAAGACGAGTTTTCTGCCGAGGATTCCTGGTCCAACTTTTCCGCCTCTAAGAGCTCTTGAGCCCCTTCATCGAATTGTGACTCACACTCCTCTTCTTCTTCCGACCTATAGTGTGTTTCTGGTCCCAAGGTAGAAAGTCCCTCTCTGTAAGAATCACCATATTCATCTGGATGTCTTGCGTGAAGTCTGAGTAGGCTCCCTGGTTAGCATGGGTGAAACCTGGGAAAATTGAAAATCCTGAAAGGTGGGGGTCCAGGGGCCGGGAGGCCCCCTGGCGGGGTAAAGGGCAGAGCCCCTTGTCGGGGGTCAGGGGGCGAAGCCCCCTGAAGCTGAAGCATTTTTTACATTTTCGTTATTAAAATCAGACCATTTTGAGGTACTTTCAGCATGTTTTTATAAGTGAAATAAGACTAATGTTGTGTCCCAGAGTAATTTATGCTGCCCCCCCCCCCCAAAAAAAAAAAAAAAAATGAAAAGAAAACTTGTGAATCATAAAGAATAATAAAAATCACTAAACCAGCATAATTTTGTATGTTATGCAGAATTTACTTACAGACTGGTGCATTATTTGTCCAAGGAATGTATTCAGCATTATCCAGCAGCAGCAGGTGTCCAGATGTTCATCACTGAGCAGTTACAAAATTGAAAAAGCCCACTATCCAAAAAACAAACAAACCCACAGGTTTCAAATAATCTTTACAACGCAGATGTCCAAGAACATATTCTTATAGCCCACACGATCACATTCATGAAGGAGTCCATACAGCACATATTAACACAAAACCTTGCAGAAAGTGTCCAAGCCCAGATGCTCAAGCAAGTATCCTGGAAGTCTATAACATTCATATGTCCAATGTAGTATACACAGCTCATAAGTCTTTGAAGCATGTGTCCTCTTATACCTACTTAAAAAAACTTTCTAATGGTGCTCTGAACACAAGCATTCCTTTTCAGGAGCATCCGTCTAGTTCATCTAGCACACTATTTTGACAACCCCTCCCCCCCCCCCCCCCCCCCAAAAAAAAAAAACCCACAATAAAAGCCGACCACCCACTCCTATTCTAAAAACTGTGTGTGTGTGTGAGAGAGAGAGAGAGAGAGAGAGAGAGAGAGAGATTGATTGATTGATTGATTGATTGATCTTTAATACCCAAGGATGAAGATTTTAGGCCAAAGCCTAGTCTTACAATCTGTCCTTGTCAAGTATACATTACTTCAGCACATATCATTCATACAGACAATTCAACATAGCAACATGATGAGAGATAGAGAGATAGAGAGAGCGTTGACTACCTTTGCATTTTCCTGGTGTTTCTTGTATTTGACATGCTTTTGAGTGCCGTTATGCCAGAGCTTCCATACTTGATGTCCTGCAAGCAGACGATGCACCGGCAACGCCAGCAGCTGTGGTTTTGCGGCACCAAGTCAGAAATGTCGCCCTTTCCCATTTCGCCATCATTGTCCGGACCTCTTTCATCCAGCCATCGCCAAGACCATTGTTGGGGACAGAAGCATCGATCAGCGACGTGTCTTCATTCACAGCCACAAACGCATCGTGCTCAAAGAAGGAATGAAGTGCAGCAGATTCAGACTAGATCTAGGTCGACGGGATCGTTCCGACGTGAAGAAGATCGTTGTGACGTGAAGACGTGCGACGTGAACACGCTGTAGCTATCGTGAAAATGGCGCATATCGGAAGACAAGTTTTGCAACAACTTGGACGGCGCATGCGCGAGTTGTTCAAGAACGCAGCTTCACCGAAAACTACCCAAAAAAGGAAAATCGACCACAACGAACGCCGATGTCCGGATTTCCGACAAACGACCAATACGAAATCCGGATTCCGGATTTTTCCGGACGTGTGGTTTCACCCATGGGTTAGTCTAGTCTGATCTTCCCCTTCTTGCTCCGAATCCGATAATGGGTCGCGATCAGTGACTCTGGAATCTTTGCTCTACTCTGTGTCCCTCTCGACTCTTCTCTATTGGAATGAGGTCGTTTTAGGGATTTAGATGTGGTGTTGTTCTCTGGCCAGGCTACATAGCGCACTCCGTGAATCATCACCTCTGTGTTGTCTCCCCTGGACACTGGCTCAGAACTGTAGGCACGTGGTTCACTTCGCCGAATGTTCTGGAAATCCCTGTGAACCGGTCGTGTAGGCACGTGGTCTCTTCGTTGCTCATAGTGCCCACCCAGCCTTCGGGAGAGTTCGCTTGATCTTCCCAAGGCACTCCCCTGTTGGTCAAAGGACACTGGGCGCTGGCTGATTCTCAGTAACTCTTCCAAGGAGTACAAGTCTTGATCACTCCGTGGCGTAAGTCCTTGGCTCCTCAGTGCCTGCTCATAATTGAAGAGTCCGGACGTGTTCTGTCTGTCGTAAGGAGGTTATCCCCGCAGAACTGGACTGCCATTGTAGTTGTGGAGAAAAGCATCAATGTTCGCTCTTGAGCGTGCTTGTGAATCCACTCGTTGACTACTCTCAAGTAGTTGAGCCAGTGAGAGTGCACGCGCCCTTTCCAGTGCGTCCGCACTAATGGTGGCGTGTGCACTGGGATCGTATCTGTGCGTGAGAGCATGTGCACTTTGACCTCTTCTCAGTGCGCCCGGACTACGGTCACGTGCTAGTGCACTAGTACCCTGGTCAAGTGCGTTCGCACTGGTACTGTGACCTGTCCCATGTCCCTGTGCGTGTGCACTAGGCTTCGGTGGAGCGTTGGTACGCATGCATTCTGTTCTTGCGCTGACGTGCTGGCGCTTCGACCGGTATAGGACCCTGGCAGGTGCATGTCACTCTGCGGTCCTGGGTGCTCGTAGGCACCGGTCAACTGGAAGGCTGTTTCACCAGAGGATCTCTCTGAGCCCGTACGTCAGTATGACCAACACTCGAACTTTGGCTATTGTCTGGAAAGTCCTCATCAGACCTGTCGCCATTGAGTGTATCCGCCATATTACCTGATTTGGTTGTCGATGATGGCGCGTGCTTCTTTGTAGAGGTGTTGGTCATTTCCCTTGCCCCCTGTGAAGACTCTTCTAGAACATTTGCACCGGTCATGGGGGCACGTGTCGGTTCTGATGCTTTAGGTGTAGCCATTTTCTTTCTGATTGTTCTTCTTCTTGCCTTTAGATTTGGTGGGCTGAGTCGTGGACGAGCTAGACCCCTCTACACCCAGTAGTGACTGAAAGGTGTCCGTGATTTCCACGTGGCTACTACTGGTTCCTTCTGCCATTATTGTAGTTTCAACCCAACAAACTGACACTATAACAACAAAATGAGAAACACCAATACTCTGAGGAGTTTTGAAAAGACTAACTTGTGAACACACTCTTTTGTGACACTAGCTCTACTGGTACACTAGAATACAGCGAAAGAGCGAGCGACCGACCGGTCGGTTTTCACACTGTCACAGAGTCGCTGGATCAACACTCAAAACTACACCGGTCATGTCCACAGTTGTCTCTTGACGATTCTCAAACACGATCTGTGGATACCATTCCTCAAAATTTCTCTTCACAATCAAAGAAACATAATGGAACGATCTCACCCCGAGTTCTTGGTCAAACCTCGTGTTCGTCTGGAAAAATGAAGTTCAGGGCTTATGATAGTACCACCGCGTGTAGAAAACAGCTCCGTACGGTAGCTGGCCAAAAATAAAAGTGATGCTAGACGGAACACCGAAGAGGAAGTGCGCAGGAGAGGGGGACTGGGGTTGTCTTTTTATAAGAATCGATACAAATCGATAGTCGACCATCGCGACTTCGTCCGAAGATCTAAGCAATATTTAATGAGATGGTTGTATGAAATATAAAGGGTATTTCCTGCTAGTTCAGTGAAATGGTTTAAAGCCAACAAGTCGACAGGAGAGATGGGGTATCAGTCTTAGGTGTCATCTGTACTGTGACAGGGACCAGAGGGTTCTGGTCAAGTTTCCACTCTGAATTGATCAGCTTTCAAGAGCGACTGCTCACTTATTTTTAACAGATGTCTGTAGGGTTTGTTTACCTTACTCATTGTTTGCCAAGCGTGTTGCACACCAGTTTCCCTCAGATGTGTCTTACCATCAATGACAAATTATTCTCAGCATAAAAGTAAATACTGCCCTCAGATGTTTTTCGCAGTGGTCTTGCTGGCTATAAACAATTAACATCTGCTGTGTTTGGAAGTTTCCTATTTCTACTAATTCAAGGCCGCCAGAGTTCCCTACTAAAATCCAGCCAGTGTCACTCTATCAGGTCTGTTTACCCTTAAAATGCTTTGGGTGTACTTTTAGAAAATGATGGCATTTTTCACAGCACGTGTAAACACATCTAGTGAAGAGCTAGAGGGTAGGGCATGTGTGAGTGAGTGCATGCATTTTTTTTTTAACTCATGAACGCGGAATTGTGCGCGAGTGTGTGTGTGCCCGTGCATGTGCACACAGGTGTGTGTGTGTGTGTGTCCTGCAAATATTTTAGATGTTGATTTGTTAAAACTTGTAACGCGCCCCGTAGCCTATGTTTTTAGGATGGGCGCTATAGAAATTGTCCTCGTTATTATTATTATTTAAATAGAGAGGGCATCTCCCAAATTTCAGTGATAGCTCGGCGGAGTGGTGGGTATTCCTTCCTTTTCACCAACCATCTTTCAGCAAAGGGTAGAGGGATAACTGAGTTTCCAGTAACTAGAACAGAGCTACACAAAGATGTCCTCTCAATACAGATCATCTTTGAACCAGATTCATGAGCATGCTCAATTGAACACAAATTCTAACCTCTCTCGCCAGTTCTTTCATTTCAGGCCTGTTGACCCTGCTGTTGTTTCAACACATTAGCATGTTATTGAAGACTTGGTCACAGCTAGACATGGTTTGGCGTGTCATTGAAGACTTGGTCACAGCTAGACATGGTTTGGCATGCTATTGAAGACTTGGACACAGCTAGACATGGTTTGGCATGCTATTGAAAATTTGGTCACAGCTAGACATGGTTTGACATGTTATTGAAGACTTGGACACAGCTAGACATGGTTTGGCATGCTATTGAAAATTTGGTCACAGCTAGACATGGTTTGGCATGTTATTGAAGACTTGGACACAGCTAGACATGGTTTGGCATCCTATTGAAAATTTGGTCACAGCTAGACATGGTTCGACATGTTATTGAAGACTTGGACACAGCTAGACATGGTTTCGCACACCAGAGGTGGCAAGAGTTGTTGCAGTTTGGTTAAAGCACACCAAGACAAAACTAAAGGTTACACACTGCAAGTGCAATCACCGCTCAAGACGATCTCTGGATCCCCCCCCCCCCCCCCCCCCCCCCCCCCCTCCCCCATTCTTTTTTTTTTTTTTTTTAACTATCAATAAGTAATTTTCATCATACATTCTCCAAGCTTAAAGAAAAATGGCAAAATGATATGATAGACCGTTTGCCATACAACTGTTGCCAAGAATTAAGAATGCAGTGCATGTTTTCATTATACAAACTGAATGCTGAAATTGTAATGGTTTCCCCATCTTGAAGATAGAATTTTTAATTACGTAAACTCATTAAAAAAAAATCTGGTGCTTTTAATACAGGGACCTGTCCGAGAATACAGATATCCTATAAAATCAAGAGATCCCCAGTGAATGTGGTCATGTAATATTACGAAGTAGATAGGGATTTTAGAAATGGCTGGTTTGGTTTTCTTAACACGATCCTCTCTGTTGTTATGCATTCATTCCTTCAGTTTTAAGTTTTAAGAGCAAGTGGTTTTACCTGCACTGGTATGTTATGCATTCATTCCTTCAGTGTAATTCTGAGTGGTTTTACCTGCACTGTATCTTTTCTCCGACTTGTTCCAGATTTGCAGAAAAAGTGATGGTGGACAATCTGGAGCTACGGGATTCACAAGAAGGAATTGGTGCTTTCATTGAAAAGAGAAAACCCCAGTGGAAAAGCTGAACATTGGAACTGCGAGTGGATGTAGCTGTGATTGCTGTGAGGAGTGGAAAATACCAGAACCTCAAGTTCATGTATATGGTCGATTAAATTCACCAGGCCATAGCTTAATTAATGGTGAAGTTACATCTGGAGGGGGACACATTTTGTCTTTTGTTTTAGGAAGTTTATTCCTGGCCATGGCAACGTGAATTTTAGCACACATGTTCCAGAACATGGATTGAAATGGGAGAAACTGCTGCTTTTGATCATAAATGAAAGAAAAGTGGTGCTCATGCACATGTTAGCATGTGTTTTAAGTGTACATTTACAGTAGATTGTGCAAGTCCAGTGAAACAGAAGGTATATTCGTTTCGATCATTTGTGCAGTTCCTAACAAGCAGTTCGTCCCACCGTCATTAAATTTCTGAACATTGTCCGTAGAGATATCGAACAGCAGTTACATACTATATTTCAGATTAATTATATTCTTATAATTATTACGTCTTATATTCAAGATTAACCGTTTCTTTTCATTATCATCATTGCTAAACAGAAGAAGAAAAAAATCTGATCCTTTACTTCTTTCTCTCCGCCCGTTTCTCCTCACTTGTAAGCGAAAAAGGAGAGAACTAAGATGCGATATCATAATGCAGACCTGCTTACGTCTCGCCTTTCCTTTCAGTAGTCGGGCAACCTGTGTCAAGAGGCTTTGAGCAACTGTCAGTAGTCGCCATAACCGAGCATTCAGGATCGCAAATTTATACTGCTAATTCCAGTGCGACTACCCATACATGCAGGATCACACACGTACATGCTAAACACACACGCGCTCAGTTTACCTTAAACAATAGTGGACATTCCGGAGATAAGTATGCACACTGTCGACTGCAGAGTCAAGTTTACTTGATGGCAGGCAAATGTTAGAAAGTGGTTCATGTGGATGCAGGCAAATGAAAGTGAGACGGTTCATTTGATAGCAGGCAGAAGCACTGTAACGTGTCAATTCACTTGAAGGCAGGCAGAGGTGATGAAACAGTTCACTTGAAGTTAGAAAAATGGTTCTAACGAGAAGGGTGAAAATAGCAGACTAGAAAAATGGTTATAGCGAGAAGTGTAGAAGTAGCAGAGAGCAGGCTAAGCTGGCTTCAGAAAGATGGCAGACCCATGAAAGAGTTCAACTGAAGATGGTAGCAGGCTAACTCTTACACAGGCCTATCTTCTGATGAAGAGGACAAAATATCTTTAAAACAGCACAGAAATTTTTACACAATAGATGTGGAGCTTACAAAAATCAGCACACTTACAGTGCAGTCAGTCAGTTAACCAACACATGTCTATAGGCTAAAATACAGCACACTTTGAAAAATAGTTCAATTTAACGATGAAATTTAACTTCATTTTCAGGGACAGGTAGTAAGTATGCACTCTGGAGTTTCTGCAGGTCGCCGTTGGGAGTGCCATCTGCTGTTATCTAAAACTACAAGGTTTGGCCTTCACAACCCAGGTCGCCTCCATAGTGTCTTGATTTATGGACGCTCTTTGCTCTGTGACATATTTCCTCTCGGTGGAAAAAAAAACCCTCTTTTACACGCTGAACTTGAATTAGGAATTGTCTCTTAACTCCCATCATTGCCTGACTGAACCCCTTGAGTTCAGGATGTGCACCTGCAATGTTGCTCCAGGTAGACTCAATCCTGTCTGCCACGAGTTCCCCCCAAATGTGTCGGCCGATATTTGCAAAACTTCTTTGTCAGACGTCGGTGCTTTGTCCTTCTGGAACAAGAACAGGGAGGCGGTGAAGGAAGTAGGTCAGTCTGCTTATTTTGAAGACAGGCTTGCCGACATTTTTCGTGCGTCGAGTAGAACTGAATAAACCAGCACGCCATGCTCGAGTTAAGGGGCATAACCTAATTAGGCCTACCTTCTCTTACATGGCACCCACCCTTTGCGGAGTTGCCACACCTTCATTCATCACCTTTTTTTTTGTCCCCTCCGTAGTTTGAGGTCATAAGACTGTGGCACTGTAGTTAACTTGTTTCTGTAGAAACTAGGGTGAATCCATGGGTAAATAGTCTGCATATACACAACGTTTGTTTAATCAGTAAGTAACGCAATTTGCTAGCCCTATTCAGAATCGGTCAAGTGATCGGTACATACTTCAGTTTGGTGTGATTTTTTCCCCTCCTCTTTAGTTTTCGCAGATGTTAGATTTGTATGAACATGAAAAAAAATTCTTCCAGACTTTACCTTAAAACTTCTACATGTTCACAGGCCAGAGACTTTGAATCATACTTTTCCGTTTCAAACTTGAAAGAGCATGTGTTGCAGAATTTAAAAAAGAGGGCATGTTGCAGTTTATGACTCCTATTTTACTTCCAGTTTTTCCAAGCCAGCCAAATAAAATGAAGCAACGAACATAATTTACATACGAAGTGAAATATTGTTTAAAAATCTACAGGATTATGACGTTATAAGAATTGATACATTTACATCTGAAATATAGGACAGGCCTTCTGTCAATTACATAAGTTGAATGTGACCAATTAAAAAGTCGCTTTGAAATTTGATATTAGACTAGAAATGGGTGTGGATTGTCCTATTTATTTTAGAAATGTGTGGATTGTCCATGTATACATTGTTCTTGAAAAGAAAGGTTCACTTTCAAATGATTATTAGAAATATGTGCAGATTTTGGAAATAGGTGCATTGTTCACGAGTACATTCTTGAAAAACAAATTATAAAAAAAGATTCTGATAATTGTTTGCTTGCTGTCTTTGACGTTAGTTACTCTGTCTTGCATGAAGACTTGAAGTAAGATGTTCACGACACAGACCACTTCAACTAATGCTTACAGAAAATTGCTATAATCCACGAGTCGTGAGTTACAGAAAACTGCACGTTCTGCTACAATCCATGACTCGTGAAAAGGCCTGTGCCTGACGCTATATTACCATCATTGTCAAAATTATGGTTAACGTCTCACCAAAAGGATCTGGTGTCCTCTCGCGCTTCTTCAGCAGCAGTTTCCCCCACAAAGCCCTGTCCTTCCCTCGAAAAAGCCCTCCTCCTTACCCTCCACCCCCAAATCAGCAACAAAAGCAGAACGATGGTTAGAGGAAATGGGATGAATACACCTCTGATGGGAAAAATGCTGCCACACTATTGTTCCCAATTCCTCTGTTCCCAGCAGCACTGTAGAAGGGTCACAGCTCAGCCTAGTATGCATGCATGCAGAGTTAATTACCACAACTCAGACATGCCTACCCCAAAATTTGCTCATCAGAACAAATGTCTCAGAAATCAGAACACAGGATTTTTGTCAGGAACAGACAGTTCAACCATGAGCGACGGAAAAGTCACACTTGCACACAGAGCAAAATCCGAATGTTTGCCCCTTCTGTCCAGGTCTTAAACAGGCCACTTCTCGGAATAATCCGTTTTGAAAGCCTGCATTCGTCGTGGTTTTTTCACATCCCCGTGGTGGAGTTTCAGAACGATCTTCAGACGAACCACACTGATCGCTTTGCTTCCTCTTGCTGGCCATTTGAAACTTGAATGCCTGCACCTACTAGGCCTAGGCCAGCCAGCGAGCTTGAAGGGAAGTGAAGTGAAGTGGTCAACCAATCAGAAAACTTGGTTTACAAAGCGTTTCCCATTGCGCATGCTCGAACTCACACTTGGTGAAGACAAGCCAAAATTCCCCCCCCCCCCCCCCCCCCCCCCCCCCCCCCGAAATTTTCCACGGCGATTTTTTTCTCTCCGAGCATACTTTCGATAACCGTACTTTCCGACTAAGGGGATATTTTTACTTAGATCCGGATCAAATACGGCTGCTCAGGAACGGTAGGCAACTCTGACAACTGATATATTGCATGATTTTTGGACCGAGTCAAATTTTATTTTATTTTAAAGTAGCATGTTGCCTCGATACCGCCTCTGAAGTCGTCGTGGACTACAGTAAAACTGCAAAACCAATCGTCACCACACCACACCTTTACACTCTTTCATCCTAATTCCATAAAGGCATCGCATTTAATTTGTGTATAGCTTTATTGCAGACAACACAATCCTTCCCAGTCTTTTCACTCTTTCTGTGGCTCACTTCCCGGCAAGATGATTCCATCATACTGAAAACATAAATAAAGAACAAGTCAACAAAAGGAAACAGCAAACCAACACAAAATTCAACTCGATATCCTTCAAGATTACATGCTAAAACGAGCAGCAAATACATACCACATTCATACATATGTCTACAAGATCAGGATTTTCAAGAAAAATATCGACCCCCCCCCCCCCCACCCCACCCCCCACAAAAAAAAAAAAACCAAACTAACCAAAACACACAAACATGCATGAGTCAAAACTGCACCTTTCCAATGGTGAAAAGGACACACTGCAAAGTAATCGTACAGATGTGTGATCAGCTGTGGCATTTTTTCAATACCAGAACCCAGTCAACCACATACATCCTGTTCAGGGCCGCCTAACACGTGCCAAGAAATCGGTCCCATCCTGACAAAAAGTCACAAATGGAAAGAAAAAAACAATGAATGACATGGTAGCAAAACTACCAACATCCTTCAGGCAAGCAAGACTGGTCTGCGCTGACAGCAGCAACTCCATTTAGTCCATCAGAGTTTTAAAAAAAAAAAAAAAAAATTCACGAACATACTTTGATGTAACAAAAACAAAAATATATATATCATGAGTTTCCAGAATGACAGATGAATGGTCTACAAGCAGAAAAAGTCAATGTTAAAGGATGAAAGAAAAACAGATGCGAGGCATATAAACGTACTCCCAGTTTTCCAAACCGCTTATAAATCGCCAAGTGCTTTGTGAGATAAGAAATAAAGGCAAAATAACGGTTTTAAAACGGTTATTTAACCGATGTACACTTTTGAAACTGGTATTTTAGTCCTCACTGGGCTAAAAACCTGTGTACATTCGAAATTTCATCCAAATCGGACAATAATGTCAAGAATAACGGTTTTTAACGGTCAGATTTTGAAACACTGCATGGAAGTGCCATTTGTGTGTGATGACCTTTCTATATACAAAATTGCATTAAAATCCACCAATATATAAAAAATAACGGCAAAATAACGGTTTATCGGTTATATAACCGAATATACACTTTTGAAACCCGTATTTTAGTCCTCACTGGGATAAAGCCTTGTGTACATACCAAATTTCATCCAAATCGGACAATATGTCAAGAATAATGGTTTTTAACGGTCAGATTTGAAACACTGCATGGAAGTGCCATTTGTGTGTGATAACCTTTCTATATACAAAATTTCATTAAAACCCACCAATATATAAGAAATAACGGCAAAATAACGGTTTAACATAACCGTTATGCACTTTTGAAACCGGTATTTTAGTCCTCACTGGGCTAAAGCCTGTGTACATATCAAATTTCATCCAAATTGGACAATATGTCAAGAATAACGGTTTTTAACGGTCAAATTTTGGAACACTATATAGAAGTGCCATTTGTGTGCAATAACCTTTCTATATACCAAATTTCATTAAAATCAACCTATATATAAGAAATAACGGCAGAATAACGGTTTTTTAACGGTTGTTTAATCCATTTTCAGCATTACATCACTTACATATGGACAGAGGATCCGATTTGTCACAAGATCATCCAAACCGCTTATAAATTGGCCAAGTACTTTCCGAGATATTCCATAAAGAAGAAAAACCGTTACAGGCCGTTACAACCGTTAGTAACGGCTATAACGGGCAAACTAAGACATCAGGCATCATCCGTGACCCATAATGAACATACCTGCTAATTTTCACAAAGATCGGCCAAGTACTTTCGGAGATATTCCATAAAGAAAAAAAAAAGTTACAGACGTTAGTAACGGCTGAAACGGTAAACTAAAACGTCGGGCATCATCCTTGACCCATAATGAACATTCGTACAAATTTTCAGAAAGATCGGCCCAGTAGTTTTGTCTGGAGCGAGTGGAACACATTTTGACCACGGACACACAGACAGACACACATACAGACAGCATTTCTTCGTGCCCATTCTAAACTACTCCCTGTTCTATAAGAACTGGGGAGTACAAAAAGGCAAAGAGAATTATAGAAAAGAGGAAGTTATTAGCACAGAATTTCCAGAAGACAGGGGAGCCATTTGTACTGATGTAGTCCCAAGAGGATATGGAAGTGTTTCAGTCTGGGTTCCCGATGGTAAGCAAAATGTATCCAACCCCAAAACATTTCACCCCTTACAATCCATGCTTTGTATGTGGACATCAAAACCTACAGAAGTAGTCCATGCTCCGATTTCTCTGAGCACATCCACTTCAAAGTGTTGGCCATTTGCGCAGTTCCCAGAACTAACCATACATTATCACATCTGGTACTACTGCTTTCATTCAGCCAGAACAAGTCCAGGAGCAACGCTTTCAGAGCTGCCAAGGTCTCGAAGACAAAGTGTAATGCTAGGACATTTCGAGTGCGGCATTCCAGATTCAAGTGAAATGCTTATAGGCGATATTGGAAGCTAGACCTAACAGCACTCCCAAAACACTTCATTTGGTGCATGACATGATAGCAGACAAGGATGACAGAAGCCTTGCTAGTTATCACACTGCTTTGACTTCTACTACAAAAATAAAAAACATCAAAATGGACGACAGCAAAATCAATCCCTAAGGCGGCAAAATCACAATCGTCTTTGCGATTTTTCTTGGGCTTTTTCTTCTCCTACTGACCTTCGCCATTTTTAAACGAAATAAATGTACAGTCCAAGGTCCACACTGTTTCAGTTCCATCTAAGCCATCACTAAGTCCTTTTTTCTCAGACTCGTGTTTTTGTTCTTTAACCCTCTGCCTACCGCATGACTTTGTGCTATATGACTATGAGAATACCATGGCAAGAGAGGTAACTCCGCAACACATACACACTTGCCATAAAGAAACCTCAATAGAAAATTTGTTTTTAACTTATCTATTCTGTAAAAGTAATGAAAAAAATTCAAAGACCTCACTCCATCCAAAACAGCCATTTTCCCCCACATATAGTGAACTGTACACGAGGAAAAAAAAACAAACGAACAGACTAACTGTACTTCGGTATTCTCAGTGCTAAAACAATTTTCCCTAAATTCACTGTACCCACAGAACATCATGGATTAGGAGCACAGAGTAATTTTCCAAGTCTAAACAAAGTACTGAAACCTTCAGGAACAAAATAAAGTCATTCTGTATGGTATGCACACAAAATAATCAACTTTTGTTGTGAAGCAAAAAACAACAACCCAAACTTCAACAATTTTGTTAAACTGAAGGCATCACATACAAGAAGATTTGTCTTCTAACTACTGAGGGAAAAAATAACAAGAACAGATTACTGAATACTGGGCTTTAGATTGTGATGGAATTCAATAAAAATGTGCTTTTGCACAAGTGCACTGAGCAAACCCCCCCCCCCCCCTCCCCCCCCCACACACACTGTGGTGATGATGTACCTCTTGTCCGGCTCCTCTTTGCTTTTTGATAAACAGGCAGTTTTTATTTCAGGCCAGAGTTTATGTTCATCCTTTTCTGCTTGCTTTGTGCAGCAAATAAATTTGTTTCTCGTTAAAAGTCTGCCAAAATTCTTCTGAAATCAAAAGGCTAAAGGTGATGCGCCCACAGGCAAATCATGGCACACACCCTCTGACTGACCCGGTTTCCTGGCTATCAAAACAAGGGAAACTTGGGGGCTTTCACTTCTTGTAGCCAACCACTCCAGTCAACAATTAAAGAATCTCTAGCAAGTTTTGTTTTTCAAATTTTCTTTTTTGGGGGGTCTGGGCCCAGCAGCAATGGGCTATTCGACGTCGTCATTATCATCGCCTGAATCATTATTGATTCCGGCCTCAAAATCAGTCAGCAGTCGATCTTTATTCATAACTAGGTCAAGATTGACGTCCGAATCGTCTTGCTTCAAATCTTCTTCAAGAGTGTAGCCCGCAAATACGCTCTCTTCATCAATATCACTTCAGAAAATGAATTCTGCAAGTTGCATAGTTACTTGATCCGCCATTTTCCCAGAAAATCTTCGCGAAAAAAAGCCAAACTTTGAAAATTCACAGCAGCGAAACTACTCCACTAAAACTCATGCAACAAAAACCAAAATGGCGTCCAGAAACGGAAGTACCGGAAGTCCCTTCTGTCGCAATTGCATTCTGGGATATGCGATGGTGAAAGCGAAAGTCGTTGACCGAGTATTCAGCGGTCGATCTCGGTCGATCCGGTATTCAGAAAGAGGAAATCTCGCGGTCGATCTCGGTCGATCCGGTAGGCATTGGGTCAAGTAGTTTTTCTTTTTTTCTTTCTTCTAGTTTTTGTTTTAGGCTAGCATTTCCACACACATTGTAGTAGCATAGTATTGTCAACGTGCTCATAGCATGCTACAACCAAAAGCACAGCACCTGAGAGCTCAACACTTCAGCTCTGAAGAAAAATGGTAATGTTGGCAAACCAAATTATCTTCATAAGTACATTACACAGGAGATGAATGAATGCAAAACCCAGTCAGAAAAATGGTCTCTTTGAAAGGCATCTGTCAAGGGCATCACACCAAGTATGACTTCTGTTTTCATCTCTTTGTACGACTGGGTTCTTGAGTTATAAAATGACTTCCAGTTATGTAGTTAGCACTATTTTGAGGATTTTTCACCTCACAGGCATATCTCGTTCTGAAAGGCAGTTCTGAAAGGTATTATAGGCATTATATCTCGTTCTGAAAGGCAGTATATCTTGTTTAATGTTTTCTTTCCCGTCATCATCCTTGTCACAAACAAAAAAGCTGCCTGTTACCAACAGCCGGGAGCGATGCTCATCTTTTTCCTGTTCCAGCGACAGCTAAAATGGCATCATTAGAATGTACTTCAGTAGATGAAACACATTCTGACAACTGAACAGAGAGGATAGCATGAGACAAGCACAGACAACTGAACACAGTGGACAGCATGACACAAACACAGACAGAACACAGTGGACAGCATGATCGTCTGTGTGTGTGTGTGGTGCGTGTGTCCAAGAAGTATTGATTCTTCCACCGTTTCAGCACTTCTCATGTTTACATGGCGACTACAGACCTTCCAATACCTAAATGGCTTGTCAGTATCTTTTGCAACTGTTCTCAGTATTTTCAAGCAGTTGCCAGTATTTTCATCGCATGCACGGCATAATCATGTTAGATATTTATTATATTATTTAAATGAGAAAAAAAAACCTATAAACATAACCCCTGCATATAGTATAATGTACATGTACACACAACATACACAGCCATTATTAAAATTATAGCTAAAAATCATTATAAAAGAACCATGGTTCACTAGCAGTCATACAGACACACAGAAGAGATACACAGGGGGGAAAACATGATGTCGCACAAAAACACAAACATAAGCAAAGGAGTAGGCCTACCTAATTGTAGATTAATGTTGTACAAGTAATCCATTCAGCTTCAGTTTCTGGTTTAGTCACAGGGAAGGTCAGTCTTTGTTGCACAAATAATCCATTCAGTTTCAGTGTCACAATAATACTACTTCATAGGCATAGCTTTCGGCAATTTTATTGCCTGGAAACATAGCTCTGAACAAGGGCCCAGCATGGTCGGAAGCACTCAGTGGAATGTTGTGCTCCACGAGGAAGTGTGTGAACAGGGTTTCAGCACGAATCACATCCTGCTCATCACATTTGTCTTTGGAAGAGACAGAGTCGAAAAAATTGGTAACTTTGGACGATTGCACCAGAGCTGCTCCTTTTTTCGTATGTCTTGCCGACTTCACATGCCTGCCAACATCGTTGGCGCCACCGGCACTAATTACAAAGTCGAAATCGCACACCGTGCATCTGGCAAAAGTTGATCCAACTTTGGATTCCACTATGCACGGGTACGTCTTAGTGTACGACTTCAGGAAGTGCTGATCTCGTTTCTGTTGCTTTTTTTCCTGCACTGCCTGATGCCGTTGACTCCTCGATTTTCCGCTTTTGCAAAGTTTTCTCCATTTTTTCCCCCCTCGATTAAACTTGGACAATCTCTGGATAGTAGAACTTTCAACCGGAAAGCAGAAGCAACTCAAAAGTTTCGTTGATTGGACAAAAGTTGGAATAGCTTAACGCAACAGCTAACGCGATTGGTCGATGGTCGATGTTGAGGCAGGCAGAGGCTAAAAATAGCCATTCCATTGCCATGTTCGTCGCACACAAGCCAAGCCTTCCTTTCCCTTCTCTCTGTCTCTCTCAACCAGTGTCTGTGTAGTCGAAACACGACCGAGCCATTCCATTGCGATGTTCGTCGCACACAAGCCAAGCCTTCCCTTCCCTTCTCTCTCTCTGTCTCTCTCGACCAGTGTCTGTGTAGTGGAAACACACGACTGGAACGGTTTTATTATGCCATTCTCGAGCTTATTTTTGGGAGATTTTATCTCCGTATTGATTTACAGTCGATCGTATTTTCCGTATTTTTCTTCTTCTCCGTACGAAAATACGGTGGGAACGGGACGGTTGGAAGGTCTGCGACTAGACCTCTACTGGGCAAAGGATAAACACATTCTAAATCTGTAAGACTCTTCAAATGACAGGTGGAGGCTTAGTGCACAGAATACTGTGAAAGGACAGAGACTAGTCTATCTCACATGTACTTAACCCTCTTGACAGGCGAGAACCCGCTAGCGCCCAACCGGAAATCACACGGCCAAAACGCTGAGCAACTGCCAGCGCCCGGTAAAACAAGTGGCAACAATGGTCGCCGCCATATTTCTCGTAGAAAAGGAAGTCTCGCGAGAACGTGACTTCCTTCTTCCTGTGGCCATTTACTTCCGTTTGCAAAAAACCGCGAGTCGATACGTGCCGTAGTTCTCGAGTTACGAATTTTTAAAGTTTTGTGCTTGAAATGCTGTTTTTCGCCATCGCTAACCTTGATTTCTGCCGTTCTATAACGAGATTTAGTGATGAAGATACTGTGATTTGTAGGATTTACGGCATAAGACTTAGTGAAAGTGCTGGGTAATGAAGCTTAGAGTGACCTAGATTTCGACTGGGATGATGTTCCAGGTATGATTCGGAAGAACGTTCTGAAGATTTTTTTTTCCCCCCGAGTAAATGGCTCATATGATATTCTTAAACTTAGGATATAGCAACATATATATTCGTAGGAATTTTAAAAATTATTTTCATTTCACTATTTCCTTTCCTCTCTTTAAATTAATTTTTAAATTGGGTAACCATGTTCAAATTACGGAGTTACTTACCTTGCCGATGGGTTTTCGGCGTAACTAAGCTCAGGTAAGTGCATACTAAAGACGGTTAAAGCAAGCTGTATCATCCAGTGGTTTGACACGGATGTCATTCATTGGTGATTTTTTAACACGACGCACACCCAGAACAGAAAAAAGTCATGTAGTGTAAATCATAATGCTGGATACGGGCTGTGAACCGCAAAGAAATGCTAACACGTCTTTTGATATTTCAACCCCAGTTTTCAGATTTGAATCCCAGTTTAGGGGACAGAGGGTCATTTTGATCCCTACGTTAACCTTCTACAGGAACACTGCATTACGATATTCTCTTCAGATGTGTGGACTCTCTGAGGAAATGTCTAAAGGTAGTAGAACTTTTTAAGGCGGGGATGAAACCACCCTCTTCACGAAGTGAGGGGGACCCCGACAGTGCAAATAAAGGATCTGAAAGTGCTATTCCTGTAGGAAAAATGGCGCGACCTACCTTGCTCTGGAACCACTTGATGGACTCCTCTTTGGAGATGCGTGTGGAGCACCCACTCTACTCTTCTGCCGACGACGCTGGGAGATGTGAAACCTGGTCACACCATCAACAATAAGACTAGGATTGTTATCCATTAAGCACATGAATTTCACTAACTTTTTTTTTTTTAACAAACTTAAAGACCTGGCTGGAAAAAAAATGTCCAAAATCAATGCGTGCAGACATGCCTACCCCAAAATCTTACTATCAGGAACAGATGTTATAAAAATCAGGAACAAATTGAAAATTTCAAAAATTTTCAGGAACACTCAACCTTCCTTTTGTGGACACAACCGCGCGTGTGTAGGTTCACACACACACACACATTCACACACACAAACACCATAACAATTCTGCAAAACCCCTCTCTTTCAGGCAGAAAAAACAACTTACCTTTATTACACTATGTACATTGCATGTCATGCATGGTTTTCACTGTGCAGACTTCAGAGACCTGTAGTAGGCACTCTTCAGGTCTGCATAGTCCGAGGTCTTCTATTGTTTTCGCCGCTATTTCTTTTATAATGGCTGTCCCCTTACTCCTGCCACACTGAAACTTCTTTGCCACATCAGTCTTTAAACATCAGTTTGAACGCTTTTGTAAAAGTATCCAAAACGGTGAAAGGCAGATTCAGTTCAGCAACAAGGTCGACGAGCATTACTTCGGCGCGAATCACTTCATCTGTTGATTCTGCTTTGCTGGTCGACGAACTGGTGAAAAATCCAGAAATCTTGCGAGTTTGACCACAAGATATCTCAAAGTCCTTGTGTATTTTGGATTCGACATGTCGACGACAGTCATCTTGGCCGCCATGTGCGATGGAGAACTCGCACTGGCAAACCGTGCACCAGCATAAGTTTTCCCCTTTCCGTCCTTCTTGTAAACATGACCACCTCTCACTGTATTGTTTACGAAAGGTTTGCCGACGGCGATCTGTGTTTTTTTCCGCGGCTGCCGCTGGGGTCCATTTTGAGGTTCATCATCATCTGTCCTCGCACACTCGCTTCGCAGTCTTCATGCTAGCCATGTTTGATAGTCGAGCGCACTTTGTCTGAATCTCGGCTCCGTTCGGTATGTTTCGTCGACGGATATGGCAGTGTGAGCATGCGCACTGCGCTTCAATTCAAGCGTCCTAACCGTCATCCGGTTTGTCCCTCTGTGAAAAATTGTCCACTCGTTTGATTTCGTTTTTTTTTTTGTTTTGTTTTTTTTCCGGAACAACGCGATCCCTGACCGTAACGTCCGGAACAAACCTCGATTTTTATGTTTTTCCGTAACAAATACGGCTATTCCGGTACGGTAGGCATGTCTGTGCGTGCCAAAGACTGCTTACATCAACACATACTGCAGACTGTTTACATCAAACACTTGAGTATAACCTTACATTTCTTTCACAGAAGACGCTGCCTGCTTCAATCGATTAACCTCTTCACTGCGCTGTTGACGAACGGCATTCGTCACAAAAAGTGCCATCTGCAATGCTCAGTTGACGAACGCTGTTCGTCATGATTCAACACTCTTTCTGTTTCTGTTTTGTCCAGCATGGGACTTGGCAAAATATGATAGCAGTGAAGGGGTTAAAGCAGAACTTACAGGTCATGCCACCAACCGTGGTAGGAACCAATTTCTTATTATATTTCTATACACAAGTTACTAAGAAGTTCCAGTGGTCAGTCTTTCAGTCCACGCAACACTCACATTTTTTTTTTTTAAAACCTAGAAAAAACAACTCTACACTTTTACAACCCCAATCAGATTTCACTTTCAAAGGCCTTGAATGTGTACCTCACTCTTTCCACCCCCCCCCCCCCCCCCCCACACCCTTGAATCTTTAACAACTGTATAACCCAGCAACCAGCAAGAACAGGGCCGGTTGCATATACATTCTTAAAAGTTGACTTAAGCAAAGTTTGCTTAGAGCCAAAGCAAACTTTGTAAAGATTTCCTTTGCGCATTTTTGTCAATCGGTTGCACATACAGTCTTTGTCGCGGACTTAACTAAGTTGTCGGTCAGGATGGTTATTTTTAGCATGGCTCCGTCATCGCACACAGTTTGTGCATACGTCACCAAAACGAACCAATGGAAAGTAACTCCCGCAGATGAGAATCAACAAGACAGCATGGCGGACAATGACGGGAAGAAACGTGTGAGAGCAGCAAATTTCACTGTTGGCCGTTCTGTTGGCCGTCTCCACCGTTGGCATGCGAACATACTCATCCAGCCTGTTTGCGAATGCTCGAGAACCTCTATTACTCGACACACTGTGCTTTTGTCGACACCAAACAAATCCCCAATCACTTCCTGAAAACACCCACCGGCATAAAAACGCAGTGCGATCAGTAGCTGCAAGAGCGGAGTCAGCGAGCCTCGCCGTTGAAACGGGTGATCAATGTCATCCTCAATCACATCACACAGGTCTAAAATGTCTGCCCGTTGAAATCTGAATCTTGAGTACAATTCTACATTGTCATACACATCAAAAGGGTTCGTCCGATCCCTGAAAATTCTCTCTCGCCTCAAATTTCGGTGCAACAGAAGCCCATACACAACGCGGTTCGCCATTTTTATTTACTGCGGTATGCTCTGTCCTAGCTAAGTTCGCACTTACGCGTGGGGGGAGCTGTCTTAACTTTAAGCAAGATGTTAAGCATCCTTTGCTGCTAAGCAAGCCCATGCAACAGGATTCCTTCACGCTAAGCAAATCCCTAACTTTAAGCAAACTTCCGCTAAGTCTGTACATGCAACCGACCCCAGGACCTTATTACACCTGTGCTCCAAACATTTTTCTGTTTGTTTTTTAATATTCTGATCAAACATCACAGTATTTTCAAAATTGTGCATGTGTGTGTGTGTGCGCGCACGTGCTGAAGACATCCTGAAAATCATAGGCATTTCAGAATCACAGAACTGCTACCACAAAGCAATATTTTAACTTTCAATGTCAAACTCCCCATTCTCACTGACCTCCTTTTGAAATGCTGATAATCACCTTTGAACTTATGTACAATGAGTGACAAACGTAAGACGCCCATGCTGCCGAATGACCCAGAACGGATTTTTCATGGTTCAGCTACTTAGAAAGTTTCATTTGTTTCAAAGGCTAATGCTGTTGTGGAAGGTAACAAAATTTGATAATTTTCATATCCAAACTAGTATTTTTAGATCACATGTTCTGTGCAACAACAAAAAAATCAGCTTTTTACACTGAAAATATGAACTGTTTACAGGGCAGCATCACATTTTAGCCAGTCAATGTCAACTACTAATTAACACCGTTACTTTATCTCTATAATCATACATACAAGTTCACAGGAAAAAAATCTGTGATTCTAATGATAAGTGACCATTCATGAAAGAGCAAAGCACCCGAATCATTTGTTTTTACCGACACCCCAAAAGCAGTGGCAAAGGCTTTCCAACCACTCATTTCTCACCATGAGCATTTGACTGGCTCACCTGGGGTTGCACCTTGTGAACAAAGCACAGTGCTCTCAAGTGATGTTGAAAGACAGGACAGAACAAGGTCCTCCCATGAGGATGCACTACAGTACAATGACTTGCCATTATCAGGCAGTTCACTGTAAATGGCTGCCAACCTCTACTAGTAGCTAAAAAATAATCGGAATTAGAATTCTGCCACTGCAGCGGCGCTGAACGATGAGACAGAATGGCCCACTTTCCTGAATCCCCGGCACAAGAAATGGTGTACAATAAAGCACCGACCACCCCTCCAGATAAACTGACATTCCACTGTCGAAACCTGATTGGAATTTCAAGTAATGCAAAGAGTGTGATGACAGATCAAGCCAGCAGAGACTAAGCTCTATCCTGTCACCCAGACAGGAACTCACCTGGTCTGCAGAGCACAACATAGAAGTCCATGCCGTAGATGCCAATGCCGGGGTCATACTTGATGCCCAGGTCAATGTGCTCCTGGATACCAAAGCCAAAGTTGCCTGTGTCGGAGAAGTTGTTCTTGCGCAACTCATACTCACGCACCTGCACACAAGCGGGCAAAAAAAAATGCTGTGTACAAGCCTATCAATCAATAGTATCTCTGCCATTCTACTGGGAATGAAGAAACAAACACAATGTCATGTGTACATGATTGCTCTGCACCTTCCGGGCAACGTGAAGCACAATGCTATCCTGTCACTAAAACAACAGACAGAGCAACATTTTCTTCCGAAATGCATTAATCAGTAAACAGTCCACAGACATTCCAGATGACTGACTAAAATCTCACCGCCTGGAAAATGTTTTAAAACCTTTCAAAACCAGAAAAGCTGGAGGACAAGTTCTTCAGAAAAGAAAAGTAGGACGTACCAGACTACTAACTCAGAAATGGCAAAGGTTTGTTTGGGTTTTTTTTCCTCCTCCAGTGAAACTGACACCAAATTCTGTCAGTTTCAGGAAAAAATAGCTTTAGTCTGATGTACATGTGAGGAAGCTGTGTCAACCTGTCATTTGTGACAAACACTGTTCTACAACTTAACACTTACCTGTGTTCTTCACTGCAATAAAACATAATGCATAAAACAAACACCGTTACTTGCCTGTAATGCCATCTGCATTCTCCACTTTGATAAAACACAAGAAAAAGTTTTTTTAAAAAGCAATGGTCAATGTGAAACCACAAGCATTGAAGTTATACATCAAATCAGTCGAAGTTCGTAACACTATGGTCACAGGTGTCATTAATAATAATAATAATAATGAATACTTATATAGCGCCTATTCTCGGCTAGAGGCCAAGCTCTAAGCGCTTTACAATCAACACTCGTTACACAACGGGCTGCCTACCTGGGTAGTGCCGACTGAAGAGCTGCCAGCTGGCGCTTCATTCAGTCGTTTCCCGTGTCATCCAGTCAGTATCGTTCAATATCGATCACTCATTTTCCTTACTTCCTTCATTCTTTCCATTTCTCACGCAGGGTGCATGCTATGTGTAACGTGTCATCCATACCAACGGCCAAACTGGCCTTCTCTTCCGAAAGTTGGTGATGGGATTTGACGTGTGTGCAAGATGTCATGCGTGCGTTCACGCACGGAACCTCGGTTTATAGTCTCATTCGATGGACTGTATAGGAAAAGGAATCAGAACCAATGTTAACTCCGAGGGAAAAATCCCCCTGTACCGAAACGCCCGGGCAGAGGTTCGAACCCGCAACCCCAGGATCACCAAGATTACGAGTCAGGCGCTCTACCACTGGCTATACCGGCTCATTAACAACCATCCACAAAAATTTCACTTCTGGTCATCTGAATACTTCGTGTTTACAAATGAATCTGTCTCTTTTCTACTTGTAGCACTGTGTGTATCACATGTATTTTTCAACCTGTAAAACACAAAAACCAACTTCACTTGTTCACAATGTGAAGTTTGTCTAACCAGCATTACTGCCACTCTCATATATGAAAGCACAAAAGTCACTTGATCAGTTGTGCCTATATATATAGCTGATGCAAAAAAATCCCTCACTATTTTCAGCTCTGCAGTAACCTATCGTAAACCCCAAGTAACCTATCGTAAACCCCAAGTAACCTATCGTAAACCCCAACCCCATACCGAATGAAACATACAGCTGCATCAAACGCATGCTCAAGGCTTTTTTCCTTGGTCATTAGTGTGTAAATTAAGCTCCACAGTAGCATTTATGCAGAAAAGCTGGTGAACTCTGACTCAGATATATCCGTGAGGCAGCCATTTCCTCAGACTTTACAGTGCTTTCCAACGTTACAATGCCACAAAGGGAAGCAATCAATTCGTTTTCTACTTCAGAACTTTTATTAAAACATCTTTATATGAAGAAAAACTGCAAACTTTTAAAATATTCAGTCTCGATATTCTAACGGGGAAAAAAAAAATTTGTTAGTCTGCAATGACAGAAGCATGATCCAAAAGACTGAGCGAGTTCTGAGAGAACAGCGGTATCCACGACAAACGCTATACAAAACTTTTCTTTAAAAGTCTATTTGTAAGTCATCTGTATAATGTCAGATGTCAACTTTTCATGCTTCCAGTCTGCCACTGACAATCGGCAGAGTCTGTCAGTTTAGACTGATGCAAGAACAAATCTACAATGATCTTGTCTGAAAAAAGGATCGGTGGAGTTGAACAAGATCCTGTGGAATCAGACAGTTATTACCTTCAGGCCACGCTCCAGGATTTCCTCAGCCTTGGTCCACGCACGGTACAGTGCACAGCAATCTTTTCATTCCTGCGGATGCCGAATGACCGCACAGTGTACCGGGCTGCAACACGGCATCAAACAAAACCATCTTTACTTCCCATCCGTAACAATCCAACAGTTAACCTCCAGCTCTTTGCGTGACCCTTTTGTAACTTTACCAAAGTCATTCAGCAGACAAATGACCACAGATTACTAAGTTGTCAGGAAGGATCGACACCGACTTTCATAGTACAATACTGTGTGAATATCAATCAGCAGCTGTCAATACGTTTTGCTATGCTCTTCCTTCTTCATCTACCACAATACTTTTTATAAGTTCTTTCTTTTAATGGAAAAAATCCCTGTATCACAGAACTGACTCACTCTGTTAGTCTGTACAAACCTTCCTGACAAGGAGTGTTCAGTTTACAGTTTAGTGAAGCTGGGAATTTGGACCATGGGAAGCTGTTAATAATAAAGAAGAAATTAAGAAGACAGCCCTGCTTGGGACTTTTATACAATGAGTACTATTCCATTACAGCTAATCTAAGATTGCTACAAAATGAAATCACAGCTCATCAAAGACTGGGACAAAATGTAATCACTGTAACAGCACTAACAATTGATTAAACCAAGACAGAAATCAATGAATCTTGGCAAGGTTTTTTTTTTAAATGATGAAAATAAATGACCTTTTTATTTCATTTAAATATATACCTATCCTAATCACATCAAATTCTTTTTGGGTTTCACCAGAAAAGAACGCACCTTGGTGAGAACCAACCTCCCAGACTGACTTCTTTCAAAACAACATTGTCTCATCTTTTCACCAAAATCTGACAGGATACCTGTCACCAAGGAACTTGAAAGCAGATCTATATGCCTATCCCAAATCATTCTACCAGGAACTGATGATGTAAAAATCAAACAATTTAAAAAAATGTTCAGGTATGCACTATAAGTATAACCCTACAAATGCAATGCTATGCATAAGATAAGATAATGTTGCTTATAGCCCAGCCGACATGCATGCACATTATGTCCACAAACATACATCATCATAACCTCTTTGACTCATGAAGAATGCTCACTTGTTGATCATGCAGAAATCAAACTTTCCTCTTCCTGTCCCTGTAAACATAGTTAGCTACCCTTCGTCATATTTCCTGAAGGTTGTCCCACCCCCCCCCCCCGCCAAATCTGAAATGTTGAATTGTACTGGTCAGACAACATACTTAGACTTCAAAACACAGAGGATAATGAAAATTGCAACACATGAATCACTGAAATAGATCAGTGAATGTCACAACCCTTCTTTCGTCACATTCAGTTGCTCGCTTAATCTGCCCGCAGTACAGCCGAAGCAGTGTGAAGTGCAGAGAGAGATGTCTGACACTGCCTAGTCTCTTGTGTCAGACGGCCTCATGCCTCTCGCACTCAAGCCACCCACACTTACAGCTGCACTGGGCCTGATCAGTTACAAATGGGAACGTTACATCTTCCCTCCATGTCAGATTCAATATTTTTCTTCTTCTTCACAGTCTCCATCACCCTCGTCACCAACTCCGACACAGACAGGAAGGTGTGATGGAAATCAGCGAGTGCAAGCGCACACAGGTGGCTGAACAGGATACATATTTCTCCTGCAGACCAACTACCTTGGTAATCTGTTGATGTCATTAACCGCCACATCCAAACAATTAAAAAGGGAAAGATAACACCTCTTTAGCACAGAGAACAGGACAACATAGATTAGAAACTGACTGCAGTGGATGGTTTGAATCAAGTTGTAGTTTTAATCCATCAGTTTATCAGTAACAATGGACAATGCTGAAGTTGCGTCCTACCGTAACAGCTGCAATTCAGACTTGAGGAATGGACAGGGCCAGTGATGTTGGTGTGTTTGTGCAACTCTCTGTACATGAGCAACATGTAGGAATGGGTAGAAGAGAGAGAAAACGGTAGTGTGTGTGTGTGAGAAAGAACAAATTTGTGTGTAATGTTATGCAGGTGCCCCTGACACAGGCCAACACAATGAAGGATGTGATATGTTTGCTGAAGTGTTTCTCCAGCAGCTCTACTGTACCTTTGGAGTAGACGGCTGTTGTCCAGTCAGCTGTTCCAGCACTTTGGCAGCACGCGTCAGCCTGTCACCCCGACTCCCCCACACAGATGTTGAGGCAGAGCTTGCGGATACGCAGCTCCCTCATGGGGTTCTTCGCACGCTTGTTTTTGTCGTCCTGAACCACACACTGGACTAATTAATCTCTGATTAGCATAGCTTTATCACTTGATCTCTGAACCATACAATGACTGAACAGTCAATTCTACCACTAGGTTATGTCTAACTAGCAAAGCTTTATCGCTTGATCTCATTTTAGTGCAAGTAACTGCTGTCACATAAAGTTTCTCTTCAACAGATCTCTGAAACAGATAACAGAGAGGAAAACTACACAGCAAATACTACTCATATTCAAATATGAAACACAAGGTCAACATGATTTGCAGACAATTCTGCCAACTGGGATACATATATCCGCTAACTGGTTTGTTTACTTATTCTCCATGTACCGATTTTTATCGTTCATGTAAGTTTTCGTCATGATCTTAAATAATCTAGCAAACCAACACAGGAACACTTTTCAATGTGCAAGCAAGTGTCTTTCTCCACCTGTACTATTGTCACGATAAAATCATCACATGTAAAGCCTGTTTATCCCACTTACTGTTCCCCCCCCCCCCCCCCCCCCCCCCCCCCCCCCCCCCCCCCCCATTTTAAAAACTTATTTGGGGGGTTTCCATTTATTGAAAAATTTTTTGCGAAATTTTTGCGTTTTTTCTGCCTTCCTCGCATTTTTTTTGGGGCCGTGCTTTACGACGCAATTTTTTCCCCAGGACCCGTTCTCAACCGCAACCCTATGTCGGGGGGCAAAAACCAAGACCTCAGCAGACTGCTTGACACCGCCAAATTAGTGATGTGCGTGCAATTTTACCTGTGGCACTCGCACTTTTTTGCTAGACAAGAATTCCCAAAAACCCTAAACCCTTCCCCCTCGAAATAAAAGGGTCTTTCCCCGTCTGCGATGGTCCCATCTTCCAATCGAATCGTTATTTTCCAAGCAAAACTAATAAGGTTTTCTGTTCCAGGGCATTTTTTTCGGGCCGGGTTGGGAAAATTTTTCCCCGGCCCCCGTTTCCGGCTAATTAACAAAAAGGGCAAAAAACCAACACAAGTTGAAAAATTTTGTAGTGGCACTTTTTTTTGGGGCATCGCTGTTTGCAGATCAAAATGTTAAACCCCCATTTTTTTCCCCCTAAAAAAATTTTTCCCCCGGGCGTGGCCTCTTCCAAAAAAAATTCTTATGATTTCCCCCACGCACACACGATCCCCACGTGTTCTGGATCCAAAGGTCCCCCCATTAGGGAACTTTACCGGGTCACAGCGTGTGGGAATAAAAAAGGTTTGACTGACCCGGTTGTTTTGCGGTTTTAAAAAGGCGGAAATTAAAATTTTTTGTTTTTGGGGGGAGTGTTCATTACTGTTAACGCTTTCAGGCTTTTTGGGGAGGGACGTTTTTTGACGCATTTTTTCAGGGGTGACCCCAAATTTTTTTTGGGGGGCTTTTTGGAAAAAACTTCATGCCCTGTTTAACTTCCCACCCCACTTCATCTCACTAAATTCTACCAGAACCCAAAGGGTTTTCCCCCGGGGGTCCGCTAGGAAAAAAAGTTACTGCCGCTCGCCTTCAGGGTTAGGGGTGCCTTTTTGGGGGGGTAACATTTTTTTTCGCCACAGACAATTTTTGTTTCTTTTTTTGCCCAAAAAAAAAAATTGGGGAACCCCCTTAATTTTTTTTTGTTGGACTTGTACTAGGTCCAGACCCTAAGAATTTCACCTAATCCCCCTAAGAACCCAAAAGGAGATATTTAACGGAGGCCCCCAAAGAGAACCTGCCTGTGCCGGTTTTTGTTTTGTGCCTTAAACTGTCCAAAAATTTAAAACTGTCTTTTCTTACTGTGGCCCAAAAAAATGAACTCCCTAGTTATTTGACATTCCTTCCATACCGCAAACCCTAGACTAATTTATCAAATGAAATTAAAGGGTCCCAAAATCTTGTGAAAAATTTTCTTTTTTTTGGGCCGAAAACTTTCAAGGAAATTACTTTGCTTACGTTCTTAAAAAGTTTTAAACTTAAATGCTCTGCTTCAAAAATGTTGTGTTTTTCAAAAGGTCTTTTCGCATAAGGGAAAAGAAAACTGAGAAAACCCTTATTTAAAATTACAGAAAAAAATTTTACAAAAGTGAAAATTTGGTCCTTTGTTCAACCAACACCCCTCATAATTTAAATTAAACAAAAAAGAAAAAATTGTTTGGCGTAAAAAGTGGGCCCCCCCCCCCCCCCCCCTTTTCTTCTTTCGCGTTCACCTGATTTTTTTCCCTTTTCATGCCGCACCCACAAAACTGAAGCGAAGGTCATAATGAAAATTTTTAAAAAAACCCAAAATAAATGCCTGACGAATACTATTTCCATTTTCTTTTCTTTTTTTCTTCTTTTTTTCCCGACACAACTTTTTTTCTTTCTTTTTCTTTTTCCCCAAAAATACGGTTCCCCAAAAAAACGAGTAGGTCCCCAGCGCGCTTTTAAAAAAGTAAAAAAAAATAACAAAAATAGTGCGACTCAGACTTTTGGCCCCTGGAAAAATTTTGGCAACAAGGGTCCATCGATATTCAAGAAATAAAAGCAAGGGCCCAAAATTCAGGCCCATTTAACAGTAAAATACGGGAAGTAAAAAATAGAAAAACTCAATAGCAAAACTCAAAACTTTGTATCAATTGTTTTTTAAAAAGAGTTTTGGGGCAATCTTGAGGCCCCCCGGCAGTGATTTCCACCCGTCAGAACGGGATAAAAAAATGAAAGGGGGTGTCATATTTGATGCAGGAGGGTATAACACTGCCCCGCCCCCTGGGCACTTTTATTCAATATATTTTTCCTTTGGAATTTAAAATTACTTTAGCTCGCCTTTGAAAAAGGTTTAAATTTTAAAAAAACCCTTTTCCTCTTCAAGGGTTTCCATTCAATTCCCATGTTTTCCCTAGTATTCCCCTTTTTCTCTGATGTGGTTCCCTTTTAAACCGGCTGCTCTCTTTGAATTTTTTCAAGGTTATCATGCCTTTAGGGGTAAGGATCCCAAACTGGCAACCAAATTTCCAGTAGGCTAACCAGTGTTTTGTAGCAGTCGCTTAACCTTTGGGGGCAGTATTGTTTTCCTGTTAAGAAGCATTTAAAATTGCTTTTACATACAAATTGAAAATTTGTTCTTTCCTTTTGAGACACTATCTATAATACGAAAAATTTTTTGCGCATTAGTTTCTTTAAGAATAGTATTAGGGTAGAAAAAATCTGATCTAAAAGTGGCTTTGTTACATTACGCAACACTTGGCATTTTTGAGGATAAAATTTCCATTTTCCAATTTCTTTCCCACTCTTGTAAACGTTTAGATCTTTTGTAGAATGGGGTTTATCATTTTTGTTCTGATTTTCTAAAACAAAACGCACTGAAAAAACCCCCCCCCTTTATATTTTCCGGGAGAGGTTTTCACTTATTCATTTAATAAAAAAAAAAACAAGGGCCCCAGAACAGTTCCCTGTGGTACACCGACAAGACGGGGTTTACGGATCGCCCCTTCCACAAAAACTTTCTCGTTCCCCAAGAGGAATACTAGCCCATTTGCAAAGAACCCCAATGCCAATGTGTTCTAATTTTAAACACGGGCCCCCAGGTCAACCTTTTCAAAAGGGTTAGAAAAACAATAAAATTGCATCTATTTGCGTCTGTTGTTAAACAGTTTTTAAAAACATTGGATTTTTTTAAATTGAGTCTCCAACTCCTCGCTTCAAAAAACCCTGCTGGGCTTATTTGAAATCAAATTTGCAAAAGTCCTATGCACTAAATAGGTTTTAAGTAAATTTTCTGATAGGAGTAAGGTACAGGTCATAATTTAGGCCAGCCTAACAGTAGCCACGGGAACAGGCGCAGAACAGGAGAAAAGCCAAATTTTTAACTTGTGCATACTCCTCAACTCTCAACACCAAAAAAAAAAATCTACATTAAAAAAAACCCCCTTAAAATAAGTCTGTGTGTTTTTTTATGAAAAAAATAAGGTGCTTTTTTGTAACGATCTAAAACCCCCCACCCCCGTCGGCGACCCCTTTTCAAAAAATTCCCCCCGCCGCGGGAATCCGGACCCCCAAACAAAAACTTTTGGAAATGTTCGGAAACTTGACAAAAATATGCACACGACGAGTTGGTACCCAAAGAAACAAAAAAACCTCAAATCGAATGGAAAAAACTTTGTCAAAGTTCCTTTTTTTTTTAATGCCGTAAATTTTTGGCCCAAAGACTAGCATAACTTCAGAAACATGGGAAATCGGTAATTCTGAAAGAAACAATTAAAAGGGCCCCCGTTTTGTAGAAAAAAACGTTTCTCTTTTTCGTTCGGTTTTTTAAGAGCACATGCGGTTTAAAGTTCCGGGCCACATAAAGAAGGGAACCCCCCTATCCAAAACGGCAACAGCTTTTCCCAAACGGGGGGTACGAAGCTGACACGAGTTCGGTCGAGGGCGAGTTGAAAAACCCATGGATTCAAAAAGTCTTCAGGATCTTTGGAAGTATGCGAACTTTTTTTTGTTCAAGCTCTTGCCCGTTATTTAAAAGGAATTCTGTTTCTTAATCTGGAAATTATTTTGAAGTGTTTTTTTTTTTATCGGACAAAGGGGAGAATTCTCGGTCGATGGGTTTGTTGCTCCCGTATCGTACTAAAGGTTGCAATCGTGATCAACCTTTTAGTTTTAAAAACAATTTTTATCGAATAACTTTACCCCTTCTCGTTCAATTTTTTTAAAAGGGTTTTGATTTTTGTCTAGAAAGAAAAACGAATAAAGATTAAAAAATTTTCAACTGTAACTTCGACAGGGACAATAACTGGTTTCAGACCCCAATGAAAAATTTAAAGTAGCAAGTATTTTTTAATTGCCAATTTCAGTCGTTGTACCAAAAGATCAAAAATTAATAAAAAAAAAAATTTATAAATAAAAGGTTTTAAAAGGGAAAAATTTAAAAAAAAAAAAAAAGTAAATCAAAAATAAACCAAACAATTAGAAATTTAGCTTAAGCTGCAGTATGATTGTGGGTATGAAAAAAAATAGGGCCAAGAAATCTAATTTGGGAAACTTGGGATGTATTTTTAAAAGTGCTACTTGTGTGTGTTTGGGTGTGGTGGTGTGTGTGTGTTTTGTTGTGGTTGTGCTGAAGCATTCACTTAAAATCTTTTTGAAAACACAATTGGGGGTTTTACTTTTAACTATTCCAAAAATTTAGAACCTTGGTAAAAAAAAATGTTTTCAAAAATTTTCATTCACTTTCATTCACATTCGAATTCAAACATTCCTTTTCTCATTGATAACAAAACAAATTCCATTATTCGGCCAATTTAAAATTGTGTTGTGGTTGTGTGTTGTGTGTGTTGTTGGGGTTGGGGGTGTGCACTCACTGTGCATGCTCTTTTGTTGTTTTGTAATAAATTTCAGAAGATACCATACCGCTGCTTGCTGAAGAATTGGGGCCAAAAAAAAACCACAAGAGCCAGATAATTTTAGCACTTTGGGAAAATGAAAATATTTTTCTCAGTGTCAGGTAATAGACGGGAAAATTTTCCTTCAATTCCAGGGGAGGGACAGTCAGTAGCAGTTTTCTATATTATGCATTTTTCATTTGGGCAAGTACTAGAATTGTTAATTGACCTTGCTTGTATTTTCCTTCAGGACCAAAAGAAAGAAAACCTATTTAGATGGCCTTTTCGCCCATGGGAATTGCAAGTAAATATTTTTTTTATCAACTTCAAACATTTTTCCAAAAAACAGGTTGGAGCATTGACTTTTCCCAGTGGGGGAAACCCGAAGATAAAAAAATAAAGTTGCTTTGCCCCCGCCCACCGCAAGGGCCACTCAGGGGGTTTCCCACGTTAAAATAACTCACCGCTTTAAAAAAAAAAAAAAAAAAAAAAAAAAAAAAAAAAAAAAAATTTAAAATTTAAAAAAATTCAAAAACAAAGAAAATTTGTTAAAAAAATTTGTTAAATTTCAAAAAAGAAAAAAAAATTTTCAAAAACCCCAACATCGGGGGTTAAAGGCTTGGGGCTCCGCGAAAAGTTTGTTAAAAGGGGAAATCCCCCCCTTTTTTAAATTTCAAATGCAAGGAAATTTTAATTTTGGTAAAAAAGGGAAAATCGAAGGGGGGACGAAGAAAGTTTTCTTTAAGCCCCCCGAGTAATGGGGGAATTTTAAGGGTTTTTTGGATTAAAAGTTTGTTAATTTTTGGTGAATTTGGGGGTTTAATTGTTAAAAGGGAATTAGAGGGGTATGTTTTTGGGTTTTTTTGTGGGGGTGATAAATTTTTTTGGATAAATGAAACCCCGAAAATGGGAAAGGTCCTTTAAAAATTAAAAAAAAAAAAAATTTGGTTAATTTTGGCCGTGGTCCAAAAAACCTCCGCCGAAAAATCCCCCCCAAAATAAATCTTAAAATTTGGGTTCACAAAAAACGAGTTGGTTAATGTTACATTTCTTTGGGGGCCCCCCTTGGGGCCGCAAACCCCTTCGTTCCCCCGGAAAAAATGGGGGAAAGGGAAAAACCCGGAAAAAGTTGTACCCGGGCTTAACCCTTAAAAAGTCAAAAAAAGAATTCTGGTGTGAAAAAAGGTCCAGGGGTTTTCCAAACTGGAAAAAAGGAAATCCCCAGGTAACCCTTCCCCTCGAAATAAAAGGGGAATTTTCTTTTTTAAACCTTTCTTTAGGGGGGCAAAAAAACACAATAGCAGGGGCTCTGAAAAAGTCCAAAATATTTAAAAAAGAGCCCCCAGGGCATGCCCCGCACAGGCAAAACATTCGGACGGCCCGCAGGAAACCCCTTTTATGGGAAAGTTTGGGAATGACCGGGGCCGTACAAGCCAACCGAAGCCAGTTAGAACGGAAGGCTGGAGGGCAAAAAGTTTTTTTTTGGTGGGGGAAAAAATCGGGTTTTGGAAATTTTTGGGAAAATTCAGAAATAATTTTGGTCAAAAAAAACTCCCAAAAGGGGCCCAAAAAGGGAAAATTTTCCCGGGGGGGTTCAAACAAAAAAATACTTTGGAAGGAAAAGGGACAAAAAAGGGGAACCGTTTTTTCCGCCCAAAAAGTGGTTTTAAAAATTCCAAAGCTTTAGCCGCGTTGGGCATGGGGCACTCCTTCGTAGGGACCAAACAAAAATCAATTTTTTCCCAAAAAAACTAAGGGAAAAAAATGCTTTGGGGGGCACCCCCGCCCTGGGGAAAATCGGGGGGTTTTTCAAGGGTTGTGAATTTTAAAAAAAAGAAATAAAAAAGAAAGGGGCCCGGGGAAAACCCCCGTG
>CM031629.1:35331567-35346572 GCA_018398815.1 Conus ventricosus | reverse complement strand
TTTTAAAATGAAAATTTTTGTCAATTTTTGTGGCCCAAGCAAGGCTGTATCAACTTGGTACTGTTAACTAGGGAAAATTAAGTTCAGAAAGTGATGTATTTTGCACAATTGTGTTTATGTTGTCATTGTTTGAATCGCCTGCCCACTTGTGTACAAGCTTTCATCCCGCTTCTAGGGTTATCTACAGGAAAATAAACCTACTCGAGTTTGGTATTAAAAGAATTGTGGGGAAATTCGCCTATTCAGTCATCCTCAAGAGCACAATATATTACATTTTTCATGCCAAACCATAATTATCAACTAACAAGCCCCACTTGTAATGGCCTCAGCAATACCGAACACATTGTTGGGGAGCCCGGCTGTACACAGATGACATTCAGTTCGCCGAGTACAGCACGTTTAGCGGCTGGTGGGGAGCAGCCTGCAGGAAACCCCCCTTTTCCCCTGACCTGCATTCATGGCTTGGCCTCTGCAGCTGTGGGCGAGCTGTAAACTCCCCTTCCTCTCAAAACTACGTAACTTGCTCTGAACAGCCTGTGTTGCCCATCCCTATTTCGATGGAGACAAACGCCTTCAAATGTGCATCCCATCTTTGGTCGGATCGAATCTTTGTTCAACCAAAGGTTTCCCGTGCCCTACCTATGAACAATTCATGAATGAAAAACAAGAGGGCTTTTGAACGGGTTTCCATCTGCTTCCTATTCTGGTTCATTTGAGTGAAATTTGAATGATTTGGTGTGGTTTTGGGGGTGATCGTTTTGTTTTTTTCCCACGACATCATAGCTAACAAAATAAGTTTGCGATGAAGAAAGCCTTTCATGATATCTCTGCGAATGACCTTGGTGAATAACTCTCTCAAGCGACAAAAGTCGTTCATACGGCCGTTCACTGGATCTGTCATGGACAGACGTGGCCCCATCCTTCACGACCAAGCAACCACTGTCGACAAGAAGGGGGTTAGCAGGTAGGGGGATCAGAGCACGCACCCAAAGGCACCACCTAAGTGACCTGCTGGCAGTGCACACTCTCCTTTGGTGGGTTGCTCCTTAATGACTTGATGCTGACTGCTCCTGTCGACTGCCATGTGAGGGTTGTGACAGCACAGGACAGGGTGCAGCTGTGAACAAGGAGTCAGAAGGAGCAGTGTGGGTGTAATGCCACTGTGGTGGTATGGAGTCTGAGACAGCAAAACAAACAAAAAAAGAAAAAAAAATGCTATAAAAATTGTCTACAGTTGCAGAACAAACGTTTGACTTGGACACTGTTGAGTCTTATAGAGTTTTATCATTAAATACGGTAGTAAACCTAGGGGAATTAGAAGTGTTGATGGTATGATCAATGATCTGTTTAAAAACACAATCGTCAAGGAATCACACATCACTTGATTATTCAAATTACACTGAAAATTCAACCTATAATATGACACTGTGTTTCTGCACTTGAGTGCCCTTCTCATGTAGAGATCCAGAGATACAACAATCAACGCAAAGCAACCCCGGGTCTCCAAAACTGAACAGCCAAAACAAGCCAGACCTGATTTAAGTTATGCCAGCCCCCGAGTGTGAGAGCTGAAAGGGTTAAAGAGAAAGCACTTCCAGACCCTAGTTTTTTGCTACTGGACGAGAATTACTTTGTAGTTTTCAAACTCCTGGAGCCGAGTCAGAGAGTCTTCCACTCGCTGGTTGCTCCCCTTCACGAAGGAATGTCTTCGCACAGCGGCTCCAGCACCATCTGGTTGCTACGGGCAACGAGGAGGGGCATCCTGGGCAGTGGAGCATGGAATGGTGTGCAGGGCGCCGTAGCCTGATCTGAGGTGATGCTGGAGTTGTCGTCATCTGACATCCTAAACTGGACACAGCATACACACTGTTGTTGTGACATACACTAAAAATGAACACAGTATACATACTGCCATTTGACATACACTAAAAATTAGCACAACTTACATACTGTCTTTGTGGCATACACTAAAACTGAACACAGCATACATACAGTCTTTGTGACATACACTAAATCTGAAAACAGCATTTACATACTGTCTTTGTGACATACATTAAAACTGAACACAGCATACATACTGTCTTTGTGGCATACACTAAAACTGAACACAGCATACATACTGTCATTGTGGACATACACTAACAATGAACACAGCATACACACTGTCTTTGTGACATACACTAAATCTGAACACAGCATACTACTGTCTTTGTGACATACATTAAAACTGAACACAGCATACATACTGTCTTTGTGGCATACACTAAAACTGAACACAGCATACATACTGCCAACGTGACATACACTAACAATGAACACAGCACACATACTGCTTTGTGACATACACTAAAACTGAACACAGCATACATACTGTCTTTGTGGCATACACTAAAACTGAACACAGCATACATATACCAACATGACATACACTAACAATGAACACAGCATACATACTGCCAACGTGACATACTACTAACAATGAACACAGCATACATAATACCAACATGACATACACAAAAATGAACATAGCAAACATACTGTCTTTGTGGCATACACTACAACTGAACACAGCATACATACTGTCTTTGTGACATACACCAAATCTGAACACAGCATACATACTATCTTTGTGACATACACTAAAACTGAACACAGCATACATACTGTCTTTGTGACATACACTAAAAATGAACACAGCATACATACTGTCTTTGTGACATACACTACAACTGAACACACCACACACTGTCTTTGTGACATACACTAACAATGAACGCAGCATACATACTGCCAACGTGACATACACTTACAATGAACACAGCATACATTCTGCCAACTGACATACACTAACAATGAACACAGCATACATACTGCCAACGTGACATACACTAACAATGAACACAGCAACGCATACTGCCTTTGCGACGTCACATTTTAGGAAGAAAGAATGCACAACAAGAAACTCCAAAAAAAAAAAGAAAAGAAGAAAAACAGCAGACGGTAAAGGAAGATGAAGGGATACAGGATGATGATGGCAAACACTCTGTTACATGACTCCCACGTCAACGATTTCCCCTCCGCCCCAGTATCCCCCTTCCCGTCTCTTTTCTGTCTGCCTCTCTCCAGCAGCAGCCGTGCTTCCCTCTGAATCCCACCTCTCGACAGAACAGAATGGCTTTGCATACCTACGTGCCAAGACCGTCTTCCCTTCCCACGCCCCCAGATTGTCTCCCCCCCCGTTCTCCCTCCCACCCACCACCTCGGTGCTGCACCTCCCCACTTTTCATCCGAGTCATCTTTCCCCGTCACACGGCGCCAACGTGCGCGCACATGGTGACCTCTGCTGCTGCTGCAGTGGCTGACGGAAGAGGAGAGGCAGCCTCTGTGCCTCTTATGGCCCGGTCTTCCCGCCAGTGCCACCTGCAGTAGCTGAGTAATTCAACTCCAATAAATCGAGGCTCATGACCTTGGCAACGCTCTTGTGGAGGTCTGTGTGCGCGCCACATCCGTATTTAGTCGTCTTAACTGGTAAAAATGATCTGCGAAGATCCCTTTCTTCCATTAAGAAAGGGTGAAAACCGTAGTCGCACCTTCTCGCCACGTTAATGTGGGTGTTTCCTCAGGGGGACATGGGGCAGATTGTTTTCACTATACGCGGCACGGGAGCGGAATACTGGCGCTATATTAAAACTAGATCTCGGCCTCTCCAATCAAGGAAAGCCGCAGGCTAGACCAGTCCAGATGGAGGAGTAAGGCCCCCACCGAGAAAGGAAGGAACTCTGTGCAGGCCCACCGGCGCGTGGACACGACCTGACACTGCTCCAAGCCTTACCCAGCCATGGGATAAATGGCAAGAGCCGAAGTCGGATGTGCTGGTCCTGACTTGTCAGGGCGTAACGGCAGCACAACGCATCCCCGCTCACATGACAGACAACCTGGAGAATCTAGATATGGTGCTTGACCGTTGAGGACCCGCCAGGGTGGAAGAGTGCCGGGCCCTGTGCCTCAAAGGGGCCCAACCAAAGCTACTGGTGGTCCCCGTGCCCCGTTTCGTGGTAGAGCCAGACGGCGGGTGTCTCGGTTAAAAGCTACTGGCTTTGACAGGAGGGAGATGGAGCCAAGGCATTGAAGATACTGCAGTGGAATGCTGAGGGAATTTCCAGGAAGAAGCTCCCCTTTACTGAAAGACTTCACAAAGAGGACATTGATGTTGCTGTGTCCAGGAGACCCACCTTACAGAGAACCTTCGTTTCACAGTAAGAGGCTACCAGACCTACCGTGTGGACAGGGAAGGGAGACACAAAGGTGGAATCCTCATCTTGGTGAAGAATCATATACCAGCGAAGCACATCACAGTGGATACTGAGGATCAGGCAGAAATCACTGGAGTGGAGATCACACTGCGGGAGAGAACAGTCAGGATATACAATGTATACTGCCCATCAGATCGACGGCTCTCACTACATGCAATGGATGTTATACAGAACAGCTGCCTGGTTGTCGGCGACTTCAACAGCCACTCCACAAGCTGGGATACAACGAAACAGACTCAAGAGGAGAGGAGGTAGAGGATTGGCAGATTGACCAGCAACTACATCTACTAAATCAAGCAGATGACCCCCAACATTCTACTCACGCAGGTGGCTATCGTCAACAACACCAGACCTAGCCTTTGCCACCAACAATCTGCAGGCGAGCGCACAAAGAACAGTATTGGACCAGCTGGCAGGCAGCGTATCACAAACCTGTGAAACTTTCCTTCGACCTCAACCACCATCCTGAGGATTGCAGACCACTGCCAGGTGGAACTACAGAAAAGCTAAATGGGAAGATTCTCCATCCTCACTGACGAGTATGCCGCCAACATCAATACTCGTCAGAAAGATGCGAACAACATGACCAAGGCCTTCAATGCGGCAATACTGAAAGCAGCCATAGAAAACTATCCCAAGAGGAGCCAGAAAGAACGACAGGCCCTACTGGACTGAAGAACTCAACAGCTGGAAGATCAAGCGAACGAAGCAAGAGAAAAGGCAGAGAAGGAACCATCAACAGAAAACAACATCAACCTGAAGGAAAGAACCGCCTCGTACAAAAGGCCTTCATCCAGGCAGCAAGAACCAACTGGAAAAGGAAACAGAAAATCTCAATTTGGAGAAGGATGGAGCAAGACTGTGGAAACTTGCCAAGCAATGAACGATGAAAGAATGTCAACTTCACCAATCGTTCTAGAAGACAAACGGAGGGACCCTCACTGGAAAAGCGGCTGCAGACCACCTCATAAGCAGCTTCGAAAGGATCAGTAACATCAAAGTCCCAAAAGATAGAGAGAAGGAAGTGTTGGAACAACAGAAACACTACAAAGACATGGGACACAGAGGAAGAAGTGATGAAAGAACTCTTCTCAGAAAAAGAACTGAAGGAAGGGATAAAGCAGATGCAGAAAGAGAAATCACCAGGACCTGATGGCATTACAAATGAGATGCTACAACCTTGGGACCATCAGCAAAGAAAACCCTCCTTAATATTTCAACGCCAGCTGGAAAATGCATCAGTACCTCAGGCATGGAGAGATGCTATCATGATCCCGATTCACAAGAAGGAAAAGACAAGACCAAGGCAGACAGCTTCAGACCCATTAGTCTGACCAGCTGCGTAGGGAAGCTCATGGAAAGGCTAGTCAACAATAGGCTGACATGGTACCTGGAGAAGAAAGAGATCATCTCTGACAAGCAGGCAGGATCAGGCAACACCGATCCATGAGACCAGGTCGCTTACATTGCGCAAGAACTGGAGGATGCACTGCAAGACAAGAAGCATACCATTACAGTCTGGATCGACCTGGAAAAGGCCTTTGATAAAGTGTGGAAGAATGGGCTGAAGCTGAAGATGCACAAGCACGGTATCTCAGGTCTCATGTTCAAATGGATCAGCCAATACCTGACAACAGAAAAGCCCGGGTACAGAACAGAAGGCACCAAAGCAGACAGAAGATCATGAAGGAAGGCGTTCCACAGGGTGGAGTTCTCTCCCCTACGCTTTTCATCATCTTCATGAACGACATTCCTTGATGACATCCCTGCATGGTCCTGGTGTGCAATCTACGCAGACGATCTTGCCATCTGGTGCTCTGAGCAGTACATAAAACAGACCACTGTAAGGATCCAGGAAGCCTGAGGAAGATCGAGACATGGACAAAAAGTGGCTCGTAACATCAATGCCAGAAAAACCACTTCTACCATCTTCAGCCTGGCTACAAAAGAACAGAGTGCACGCCTCCAGGTGAATGGTCACGTCCTCCCACAGGATAAGTCACCCACTTACTTAGGAGTCACATTTGACCCCAGGATGACTTGGAGACACCAGATCAACAAGTGCACAGAAGAGCAGGCTACGTTTGGCATTGATGAAGAAGTTATCAGGAACTTCCTGGGGAGCGACCACAACATCCAGGAAGAAACTGTACCTTGGACGAGTTAGACCTGTCCTAGAATATGGTAAGCTGCCTGGGGGACAGCAGCCAAGACAACCTAGACAAAGGTGCCAAGGTCCAGAAACCAGGCGTCCAGGATCATCACTGGCGCTCTCAATCAACCCCGATCCAAGCCATGGAAACTCTGACAGGTCTTCAAAGCCTTGAATGCAGGAGAGATGCCATAATCCTCACCCAAGCTGCAAATTCAAGAGGATGAGAATCACCCCATGAACAAAAGAATGTCAGAGCCAACCAAGTGCAGACTGAAGCGCAGCAGTTTTGTGCACACGCTCGTAGACTCGAGAAGCAGGACCCTGAACTGCTACAGCAAGGGAACAAGCAGATCCAACTCACAGCTCTGTACCCACTTGGAGAAGGGACAGTTTCGGAAGTCAGAGAGGACAATCCCAGGCATTCTCTCAAAGGGCACACATCAGAACCAGAGAAGAAAGCACTAGCTTAGACCATTAGAACAGGCTTACCCCAAGGAGCTGTGGACGTAGCATACACAGACGGCTCAGCAGAGGAGGCTACAGAAATGGAGGTGGAGGAATATTCCTAACCTTGAAGGATGGAACTCACGTCCGACAAGCCATCCCACTGGCAAATTCTCACGAACTACAAAGCTGAGGCGACGCATGCAGACAGCAGCGGAGACACTGTGTGCGAATTAGAGAGGCCATACATCCCAAATCGTCAATCTTCTCTGATGCACTGTCGTACTGCAGGCTGTACAGAACCCAAATAACAAGGACCTCACACCCTTGTCTCTGCCTTGCTAGACTGCACAAGGCCACTGAACTAACCGTCTTCAGTGGATACCCTCACACTGCAACATAGCAGGCAATGAGGAGGCAGACGACATGGCGATAGGAAGGAGGATCAGCGCACAAGAGGAACAGGAAATCTCCTATGAAGAGGCCAGATGATCATCAAGGAGAAGCAGAGGAAAAGATGGCTTCAGCTACATCCAGATATAACCAGACGATCCCTACCACCTCCTACCCAGACAGACCAAGTGAACATTGTGAGGCTGAGGACGGGCCACTCCAGGCTACCACATCACATGTTCACAAGGTTCCACATTGGCGAGTCTGCAGTGTGCCCCTGCGGTACAGCCCCAATGACAGTGGAAACACTTCCTACAAGACTATCCACTCACATGACCTGAGGCAGAGGACTGGCTGCCTGACAAACGTGAGGGAGAAACTCTATGGATCTCTGGAGGACTCCGCCGGACGGCAGCCTTCATCAGTGCATCTGGGGTTCCTGTCTGAGCGAACGAAGAAGAAGTAGAACTGGTAAAAATACCGTTAATTATGGTGAACGCAAATCTGGCGACAAAATTAAAAAACTTTGCTCCGTGTTTAAAACAATGACACACACTTAACTCCAACAGGGATGTGCTTACAGCACCAGTTCACCGGAAAACACATGTAATAGTGGGACACGAAACCCAAGGAAACATTGTTAAAAAGCTCCCATCTTGGTCAAATTAGCTACGACAAATAATTCCCTCGGCCGCTTAAGTCCCACGAGTTCATTTTTTTCCAAAGACAGTGCGCAGCACTACGGGTTCAGATGAAACCAAGTTGCACAACAAACCCGCCCCTGGCTCCCTACGGTAACGTCCCCCCTGTCTGTTGAGGGTGGCGTCTTCCAAAGTGTCCTCTATTTCGAAAGGCGCACCGTTTTGTTGCTGTGGCCCTCATAGGGTGGCACCCCAGTAACTTTCATTTCCCTTTGTCCTTACAATGTCCCACACCATTTTCACATTCATTTTTGGTACGTGTGAAAAAGTGGTTTTGTGTGTGTGTGTGTGTGTGTGTGTGTGTGTGGTGTGGTGGTGCACAACCCCCCGCAACCCACAATTCGCATACGCACGCGCGCGCACAAACACACAACCACACACCACGGGAGAGACGAGACAGAGGGAGGACTTTGTAGCACCCCGGAGAGAGAGAGACAAGACAGACACCCAGAAAAGGAGAGAGAGAGAGCATATCTGATATGGAACAGAATTGTGAGATTTTCATGGGCATTAGGGGATGTTTTGGTGATTTTCCTGAAGGGAGCTATGAAAACATTTTTGCTTCAAAATTTTCCGGGGTTTAAAGAGGGAGGAGAGGGGAAAAAGAGAGAGAGAGAGAAAAGGGAGAGGAGAGAGAGGGAGAGAGGAGAGTGTGTGTGTGCGGGGTTGGGGGGTTGTGTGGGGTGTGTGAAAGGGGTTGTTTGAGTAAGACACAGCACAGAGGAGGAGAATAAAGGAGACGGAGGCGGCAGAAGGGGACAGACAAAAGAGAAAAATGCACATAATCTATACTTTTTTATTCATACTTTTTTTTTCTTTTCTGAAATTTTTCTTCTTGAATTTAAATTTCCCTTTGTTTAAGGAAAAAATATGTATTAAGGAAATCAGTGGCCCAAAGCCCAACAACATCCACTAGTCCAACCCAATCTTCGGCACCATGAGGCAAAAAAACCCATCCAATGGAATTCCTTAATCCACCCCAGTCAGCATCTGCCATAACCTAAAAGAGTTCTAAAGTCATTATTCCATCACAAGTCAGGATGCTAGTCAATTTTTTTACACGGGTTCCCTGCCTTCACGGTTTACCTGCCCTTACAGGGGTTCCCACCCTTGCAAACAGTTCACTGCCCTTACCTGGTTCACCACCCCCTTGCACCGTTCCCCCCCTTCAGGGTTCCCCCCTGCCCTTACACTGCCCTCACAGGTTTATCTGCCCTCACACTGGTTCACCTGCCTTCCCCTAGTTCACCTCCCCTTACACGGGGTTCACCTGCCCTTCCGGGGTTCACCGCTGCCCTTTGCCCAAGGATCAATGCAAAAAATAATATGGCCGTTTGGAAATTTTAAAAAAAAAACAAAAAAAAAACAAACAAAAGCAAAAACATCCGACATTTTTTCACCATTTTTCCCCCTGTTCATTCTCGCCATTCAAGCGTTTATTTTTCTGCGCTGCCTTTAAATACTATGTCGCATTTTGTATCAAAAAACGATAAATTTCTTTTTTTTTTTTTTTTTTTTTGGGGGGGGGGGGGGGGGGGGGGGGGAGGGGGGGTGGGAGGGAAAGGGAGAAGGAGGGGGAGGAGGGGGGGGTGGGGAGGCAGGGAGGGACTTAAATTTTTCCCGCACCAAGTCGTCGTGCCCTGTGCGGGGGTTTTGGGGGGAAACCGCTAAGCACGCAGTCGGGTTTAAAGGGCCAGCTCAAACTAAAATGCAGTGGTTTGGCAAAGCTGACCAATCACAACAAAGCTTACAAACCCCAGCCAAGGGAAGGGCCGGTTTTGAACAGGTCCTTTTTAAATTCTGCATCCTGTCAACGTCTGCAAAAAAAGTGACTCTTTTTGGGGGGTTTTTTTGTTTTTTTTTTTGTTTTTTTTTGGGGGGGGGGGGGGGGGGGGGAGTGCATGTGTTTGGTTTGGTTGTTGCTTGGTTTTGTTTTAATCTTTTTTAAATTTTTTTTGACCCAGTTTATCTTATTTCCAACTTGTGATGCTTACGTTTTAAAGTTTGAAAAAGTCACAAGAATCTTTTTTCAAAATAAAAGCGGGTCCCCCTTTTAACAGGTCAGAGGTCAAAGGGACATACTCACTCATTTCAAAATGTTGTCAGCATGAAAAACCGGTTTTTTGCAAGTGTGCAAACTCCTTGGGTTTGGACGAGGTGCTAAAAACACAAAAAGACACGCGACTCCTGTCCCCCTCTTTGGGGGCCAAAGCTTCCATACCTCATAAATTTATTAAACCTTTCTTTAAGGAAAACACCTCAGGGCGGCAACTTAAACAGTTCACTAACGCATTCAATGTAAAGTCAAAAGGGGATTTAAATACCCAACGAAAAGGGAGGCCCACCTACAGATGTTCACACACAGCGCACAAAGACCTGTTGTACTTGACACAGTGGTCGTTGAACCCCCGACGAAAACACATCCAGGCTGACATCGAAAACTCAGACACATATATGTAATACCCAAAAGGGAATGACCAGCCTTGTCAATAAACAAATTTTGATTTAGCACAGGTATGAATAAACATCACGAACGTAGATTGAGTAACAATTTCCTGCTTTAACCTTCTAAAAACATTGTACACTGCATTGAAAAGGGCCTTCAGTGTTCATATTGTGAAAAAAGGGGTTTAATTTTTAAACCCGTTAAAACATTTTTACTGACGCTTACGCTTAAAAAAAATTTCATTGTGCTTTACTAAAACAGTTCACTGAAAAAACCCAAAAAAACTCCCAGTAAACAACACCCTCTCAAGTAGGTGGGAAAATTACAATAGGTTTTTTCTGAAAATCCCAAAAAAAAAAAAAACTGTCATGTCACGACTGACCCTTTAAAAATTAAAATAGATCTGTACTGGCTCAGAAATTTTTTTTCAGGCTAAAAAGCCCGACTGTTAAAAGTCGTAAAAAAAACACAATAAAAGTTTCTTTATGTACAAATTGCAAAAACGTGGAAGGGTCCAGCAACTACCCCTCACTTTATTTTCCACAGGAATTTTGTCTGCCCAATGAACCAAGAAGAGCGACAGGGCGTATGTAAACATGCTCAAGGACGGGGTACATACTACGGGGCGGAATAGTTCAGTTGGTAGAGGGGACTCGTGATCCGGGGAGGGGGTTGAATCCCGCCGGGCCGTTTCGGTACGGGGGGTTTTTTCCCCTGGGAGTTAATTGGTTCCGACCTTTCCCCTTTCGTCCTTCGAATGAGACTAAAACCGAGGTCCATGTGTAAAACCCGCAAACATTTGCACACTGAAAACCATCAAAACTTTCGGAAGAAAAGGCCTTTGGGTTGGTATGGATGAAGTTACCAAGCATGCCCCCTGCGTGAGAAAGGGAAAGAAAAAGGGAAAGAAAGAAACTGAGGAACGTTTTTGGCGATACTGGGGATGCAGGGAAACATAAATGAAGCGCCAGTGGAGCTTTAGTCGGCACTTTTAAACTCAGGGAGGCAGCCCGTGGTGTAAAAGAGTGTGGATTGTAAGTGCTTAGAGCTTTGGGCTCTAGCCCAAAATGGGGTTTAAAATATCATTATTTTTTTTTTGTTGTTACTACCAAAACGAGCAGACAGGACAGTAAACAAAACATGCATCAAAGGGCTGGATGTACTATCCCAAAAAGTTTAAAACGTCATCAAAAACTCTCCACTCCCCAGATTGTCAAAATTTCAAGGTGGATATGGTAAGGGACTCTTGGGCAACACCGAGGGTTAGGGTGAAACACAAAGAGAGCGACCATTGACAGTTTTTAACCCGGGAAAAGATCCCACCTTTTCACCCATCATCCCCCCGCTACAGGCATCCGTCAGAACCTTATTCCTGCGTGGTCACAAGCCACACCTGGGGTGGTGGGGGGGACCCAGAATAAACAGCCCCAAACCTGACAAACCTTATTCCCCCTGTGGTCACAAGCAACCACCTGGGGTGGTGGTACCCCAGAATAACACAGCCCCAAACCTGACCATTACTTCCCCCTGTGGGCACAAGGGAAAGCCTGGGGGGGTTGGGACCCCAGAATAACACAGCCACCAAACCCCGACAAACCTATTCTCGCTGTGGTCACTAGGGCCGTTGGGGTGGCGGTTTCAGTGAATAAACAGCAAAATGACACACCTTCTTCTCGCTGTGGTCACTAGGACACGCCCCCGGGGTGGCGGTATCAGTGATTTCACGCCAAAACTGACACACCTTTTCCGCTGTGGTCACAGCAATGCCGGGGTGGTAACCCGAACAAACAGCCACAAACTTGACAACCTTTTTCCGCTGTGGTCACTAGGCGCCGGGGTGGTGTTTTCCATGAACAACAAGCCACAAAAAATGCGTTTAAACACTCCCTCCTGTTTTTCCCCCCATACATGTGAAAAGAGGAACCAAGCTAATGCCTCCTTCCATTTCACACTCATATTTTAAAACACCTCAAAATCAACCTGCAAAATTCTGGGTCAGAATAAAAACCCTCTGACCGCAAAATGGAGGAAACGCACCTGGAAACAAGTGAGATTTTTGGGTGTAGTGAAAATAACTGAATTTTTCACTACCTTTGTATAAAACAGTGAAATTCAGTGAACAAAATGACCTCATCAATATTCCTACACAGTGTGGGTTTTGGGCTCTTTGCACAGGGGTCCAGTCCACTCTGTCCACCCCTGTGACTGTGGCCCAAGGGTGGGCTGTGGGGGGGGGGGGGGGGGGGGGGGGGGGGGGGGGGGGGGGGGGGGAAAAAGGTTTTTGGTCCACTCTTGGGTGTGGTCACCCCGCCCTTTCTTGTTTCCCTTGTCTTCTCTTTCCCCTTCCCTTTTTCGTTCACCCACGCAACATTTTGACCATTTTCCCTTCACAGCACATGAACCTTTTTTTTGACGATCACTCTCTGTGTTACAAATGGCTGGGAAATTTCGTGGTTTTTTTTTTTGTTTGAAGTTGAGACCCGCTCTTCCTAAAGTCCTGCCCCGCAACAGTGTTTAGAATACGCATGTTAGTGTCGAAAAATTTTAAAATGATGGCCCGCATGGATGAAAGCGCCCGTTTCCATATCTGAAATGTCTTTCAGTGGGCTGTTGCACCATGTAAGCACACAGGAAGGTGGGGGCAAAAAATCAAAAATGCGCAAGAGAATTAATTTTTGTGTAAGTTTCTGTCCTATCAATAGGGGACTGACGCAACGGTGCTCTTGGCATCGTGGGTTTCGGAAAACCTGGTCGGAACAACGAACATGGTCGTTGGGCTTCAAATTCTGGAGGGACCGGTGCGTGATGCGTTCGAGGGCTGTCACGGGGTTGTTTTTTCCAGAGCGGATGTCCATGACAGATTTGGACTGCCCGTTAGAAGTCAGCAAAGCCCCCCATCTCAGCAGACCTTTACACGGTTCCCGATTCAGAAACCCGGTCTGGATGCCACTCTCTGGAATACCAGAGGAAACGCAGCATGGGCTGCAATCTCACCCCCAAACCATATAAAAAAAAGCAACAACTGCTTGTCCGCGGGGGTGGGAGGAAAAAAGGGTTTTAACCCCAGTTGGGGCACGGGCACTTTCTTTTGTCCCCCGTTTTGTTCGACGCCCTTCAGTTTCAGTTTTACTCGCCCCGGTTCAACGGTTTCCTTGAAAGGTTAAAGACAGACTCCCCAGAAAAAACGTGGGGTACCCCAAGCACTGAATGTAGCCGCCACTTTCTCAGACTGGCCAAACATAGGGGGGGATTTTAAAAAAAACAGGGCCCTCAATGGTAAAGATGACCCAATTGGGCCATATCTGTTTGGGGTTGAAGGCACGGCGATCACTTTAGCTGACTGCCACACTGAATAATCTACTGATGGAATTGAAGGACAGGCGATCAACCTCAATAACTAAACCACAACTGGCCAATCTACCGAGGTTGAAAAACAAGGCGATCAACTTCGTCAATGACGCCCAATGGACAAAAGGGGATTGAAGGCACAGGCGATTAATTGTCGCTGATGACCCCATTTCCAAAATACTGTGGAATTTAAGGCACAGGGGGGTCAACTTCGTCGCTGAATGACCATTCCCCTACTGCCCAGATCCAGGTTACTCTTTTTGTTCTTTCCTTGAATTTCGATCACGGGGAAATTTACGTTTTTTTTTTACAGAATCATGTTATAGTATTTAAAACAACTTTTTGTTACGGAAAGCAATTTAAACGCTAAAAAACCAAATAGACACATTCATCAAAAAATTTTATTTTAAAAAAAATGCGCAGAATGTTTAAAAAAAAAAAAAAAAATCCCTCATGCAAAAATGCAAAAATCTCAAAAAAAAATGTGGGAGTTTTAAAAAATTACAAACCAAACGAACAGCTGTAACTGGGAAAGGAACTGTGGAGGTTTTAAAAAGTTCAAACCAAAGAACAGCTGTAACTGGGGGAAAAAGAATGTGGGTTAAAAAAGTTACAGACCCAAAAGAAAAAATGTGAATGGGAACAGAAAACCAAACAATCAAAACAAACATTTCTCGGAGTAAACAATCTCCCCGTTAACAGCAAAGAGCAAGGGCCCGCGGTCTGTTAGTCACAATGCAAGGTAATCACCACAAGCTTTCCCCGAACGTCAACGAGTCCACGGGAAGGTCAAAAACCCTGAAAAACCGCAACGCCTCAGGCCTCAAGAACCTCACAAAAAATGAAAAAGACAGAAGTCGATTTTGTTTTCTTTTTTTTGTTTCCCTTCTCAGCACCCCTCTCCCCTAAAACAAAAATGATGATTAAAGTCAAATTATAGCATGGTTAACTATTTTAAAGGACCACCCCAAGCATAAGAAGCGACAGACAGACGAAGACAGGCCCCCAAACCCGCGAACTCCGCGAACCAGGTGACCATAACAAAACGCTGTGCACACAGTGGCAGTGAAAGGGCCCTGTTCGGGAAACCACAAAAATCCACTGCTACGCAGCCTCAGAAAGCGGCTTTTTCCCCTTCCCTTTAGTTTTTTCCCTGAATTTCGATCGCCGGTTTTTCCCCTTCCCTTTTTTTTTTTAAAAATTTT
>CM031629.1:35299740-35331467 GCA_018398815.1 Conus ventricosus | reverse complement strand
TGCATCAAGAGGAAATTCTGCTGATACAGAGGAGCTGTGCAAACAAATGCAGGATTGAAGACTGCTGTCTGCCTTCCTTTCCTGTCGTCTGCTGTCTGGAACTGGTGAAGGAGATCCCTCTTCACATCAGGATGAACTGGTTCAGCTTTAATACCTTGACCATAACCTGTCTGTCCATCTGGTTCAGATTTGGCGAGGGTAGCTGATGGATTCTGACAGGTTGTTTCATGAAGTGTTTTGGTTGTGATCTCATAATTCATTTCGGACGAATCATAAATGCAGTCTGAAACAGACAGAGGATTGATTGTCTGTGGTAATCATAATAAACATGAATCCATAATCATAATCACTATAATCATCAGACACCCTTGTCCCAAACAATCAAAGGCCAAACTTTACATGTGTCATTGTAAACAAAGAGAAAACAAAGAAGAAAAAAAATCAGAAAAATATGGATGTATCAGGACCTCTGCAATACTGATATTGTGTAAAAGACAAAGAAACCACCAAATCAAATCATGTTGCTTCAAGCCCTGCCAGCCACAAAAGCCATATCTGGGCTGAAACACCATATAAAACAGAACAAAGTGACGGAATTAAAATGCAAAGTTGAAATTGAACACCATTTACTTCTGTACATCAAATGACACCCCCCCCCCCCCCCCCATCACTCCCCCCCCAAGAGTCTGTCATACTCCCATTAAAATCAAATTTTCTTTAAAACATTGATTTCTATTTAAACACACACACACACCACACACACACACACACGTCAAAAATCCAGTCCCAGGGAACATCCCGGAACAAGGTCTTCAATGAGCTTGCCGTTAAGTGTTTATGTCTGTCATCATGTAGCTCCCTATATTCAATTACAAATTGTCTAATGCTGAGACATTCATCATATGGGATGCAATGTGGAGAATCTTCACTCTGTAAAAGATACAAATGGAAAAAAAAGAACCCCCATGTGCAACGACAAAAACTTTTTTCTTTCAACCCCCATGGGCAGACGGGGGGAACTTTTTTTTTTTTTTTCATAAACTTTTTTTTATCCAAAAAAAATTTTTTTTTTTTTTTTTTCCCCAATCTTTTTTTTTAAAAATCCTTTTTCCAAACAAAACTTACAAATAATATAACATTTCAAAAAAAAGGAAAAAAAAAAAAAAAGAAGGGGGGGGGGGGGCCCAACGGACAAAAAAGGGGGCCTTAACAATAAAACCCCTTTACCACAGGAAAAGGGGGGACCAGGGGGGGGGGGGGGGTGGGGGGGGGGGGGGGGGCTAGGGGAAGGGGACAGGGAGGTCCTTTTTGAATTTTCAATGCGCACAACAAATCAAATTGATTAATACAATATTCAACCCCATTTTTGAAACAAAAGCTGAAGTAGATCCCTAAGGGGTTTGTTTAAGATAAAATAATATTTAAATTTAAATTTTAAAACTAACGAAAATAAATTGTACAAAACCCAAGTTTGTTAAACTTGCCCCAAGTTCCTTATTTTGTAATTGCCTGTAATCTCTAAAAATCGCACACAATAAATTTTACAAAAGGTTGTACATTGGTTTGAAAATTTGGCATTTTAGCAATGTAAAATTTTGAAAATAAAGTGATTAAAAAAAACGTCTTCGTGTTTTCTGCTTAACATAACAATAAAATTCCTTTTTTTCAAAAAAATCTGACAATGTAATTTTTTTTCGCGCAACTACGACCATCCAAAAATCGGTGATTTTAAATATACAACTAAACCAAAATTTTTAAAAATGCCCTGCTCTTCTTTGCTAAAAAAAAATTTTTTAAAAAGTTTCTAGAAGCAGGAAAGTAATTCTTGAAAAATTATTTAAATAAAAAATTTATTCTGAATTAATTCATTTTTTAAAAATAATATAACCATTTCGTCACAACTCAGCACCTCCGGCCTGGTATTTTTATGAATATTGAAGTGGGATTTTGGCACTTTTATCGCTCTTATAAATTTTTACCAAAAAAATTATCAAACAACACAGTTTCGCTTTTATTAAAGTCGTTCCAAAATACATACTTTCTGTGAAATATAAATTATCTAAGAACTTTTCTTATCTTAACCATTTAACTTTGAAGTTTTTATGTCAAAAAAATATCATTTCCGAGATTATTCATTTTCAAAAAATATAACAAATTTTCTGTGCACAACCTATGCGACCCCCGGGGGCTAAACCCCTCCCATATACCCCTTGGGGACGAAATAAAGGTCGAAATTTTCCCAAGAACACAACAACCACCACGGGGGGGGAACATCAATATTTTTAAAATGGAAACCCACAGGCTAACTTTGGGGTTTCCAGATTTAAAACCATCATAGAAACGAAACCCCCAAAACACAAGCATTTTTTAAATCCACACACCCAAATATCCTTTTCACCTCTCACCCCTTTCCCCCCCCTTACCTCTGAAATTTTTTTCAACACATCCAACCCCGCCAGCGACGATACAAGTAAAACCATGCATTAGCCTTTTATACTCAAGCATTTTCACCTGCTGAGACCATGCTCTACGTATGCCTAAATTTTTTGGGCAAATACCCCATACAAGTAACATTCAAAATTTATAAAAAAAAATAAATAATAAAAAAAGCAGCCTATTTCCCTGCCCCAAACCCCCTCCAAATGCATATTTGCACTTAACAGAAAAAAAAACCTTTCAACTTAAAATTTACCACAAGACAGTAATTTCTTTGGGGAACAATAAGAAATCAAATACGGGTTTTTTGAAATAGTAAAAATTTCCTTTCACTTCAAAGTTTAACCCCCATCCACAAAACATTTATGAAACAAAAAAGCCAAACCTCGGGAATCTTTCAAAAAAGATTTATAATGCCTTTTTTTAAAGTTTTTGAATTCAAGTTCCTGTTGCTACGTATCTTTCTATCTGATATCTGCCTTGAGTATTTTTATGAATACTGAAGTGAGGATCTGCACTTTTGTTACTTGCACTGAAAATAAAAAATTTTAAAAGCCAAAAGAAAATCAGGTCAACACTTGGGCGTGAATTTAAAAGTCGTTCCAAAATAGACTATTTTTCTGTAAAATTAAATTACTACTTTTAAACATTTCTCTTCAAAATTTTCCAGTTTTTTCCCAAAAATTCATGTACGTATTTACTCCCAAGACATCTCTATATTTCTTTCTCATTTTGCAGAAATTGCATTTTTGGGTTTGTACCACCCCTTTCTTTCAACCCACGTTAGTTCCTATTATTCTTTTAATTTCTTATTGACCTTTTAATTTTATATTTTTAAATTTCTCGAATCTTTGAGAAATTTTTCCCAAAGGGTTTTTCTCGTTGACTTTTCAGACCATTTTGTATGTTTTTTGGTTTCCCAGTTATCCTTGATTAATTTTTTTTATAATATATTGGGGCCTTTTGATATAAGCATATCTTCTCAAGGCTGCTTTGGGCCCTTCCATTTTGGCGATTTTGAATGAAAATCCTTTTTTTCTAAATTTTTTTTTTAGCTAACATCCCATGTATCAAAATTAATCGTAGATATCTTGCCTAAATTTCATTAAATGGAGTATTTCTCCATTATTCTTTTTAAAATCAGAGTTTTCTGTTTATTTTTTTTTTCAGCCCCCCTTTTAAAAATTTAACATTTTTATTCCCTATTCTAAGTTTCTTTATAAAAAATTGGGTTCGGCATATTTCCAGGGTTTCGGTTTACTTTATAAAAAAATTGTCTATAAGGTGAAACGTTCCAAAAAACATTTTTTTTTTATTTTTATCCCAGATAGTTTGGGAGAGTATCTTAAATGTTTAAAAAGGGGGCAATTATGCACCAACAATTTTTTCCCTCTGTTTTATACTTTTAATTCGCTTCCCCTTTATTTAGTGAGTGATAAAGCTTTACATTGGTATTTCATCCTCCCCCTTTATACCTTTAAACATTTTTTTTAAACGGCAAATTTTTTTGTCTTGTTCTGTTCCCACAAACCCAAAAAATAGCCCTTTGTAGTTCTTTATATAGCACCCGGGGGGTTTGGGCAAAAAACCCAGAGATGCGTTAATTTGGGACAAATTACATTGATCGCGTTCTCCCAGAGGGGTAATAATTCTTTTTAGCCAGGTTTGAAAATGCTTTATTTCAATAAATTTTTTCTTTGTAGTTTTCTTTTTTTATACATTGATCTTTGAAAACCTTTTCCCCTAGTATTTTGAATTTTTTAGTTCCATTCAGTTTTAGGTGTTGCATATATTTACTGTCTATTTTTTATTACTCCCAAACAATATCTCGTTTTTTCTTATTCAGAAAAAATCCAACTTTTACCAAACTTTTCAAAAAATTTGATTTTATTTTTTAAAAGGATATTCTGTCTCCCCTTTTCATTATTTTGGGGTCATCTCAAATTTGGGATATTTTATTTTTCCTTTCACCTTTTGGGGATTCTTTTATTTTTTTTTCTCTTTGATCATAATAGATAAATTTTCTGCACTATACAAAAATGTAGGGGAATTTGGGGTCGCCTTGACGACCCCCCTTCTCTATTAAAACCTGGTGTGCTTTGTCCATTACAAAAAGTTGATTTAATTTTTAAAAAAAAACATAATCCACACACATACCTTGCCAAGTCCAAAGGTTTTTTAATACTTTGAACAAAAATTTCCCCAATCAAATGATAAAATTTTTTTCAAAATTTTGTTTTTTCAACATTCCTGTTTTGTTGTGGTTCAGTTGATTGATCATATCATAATAAGTCTGACATTATTCCCATTTATCTTTTTTGGAAAAACCCCCGGTCTGATCTTCGCTAATTCAGTTAAAGAAACTTTTTAATCTTTTTGCTATATGTTGACCCTTTTTTTATTAACATTTAGAAAGGAAAAAAGGGCTCCTTTTCTTAATGGTTCTTTGGTTACCGGTTTTTGGTAACAGAAAAATCATACCTTTTCTGACATAAAAGTTCTCCCTCTTTTAAACTTCTTAAAGGCCTTACAACAAAAACCCAAATCTTTTTAAAAAAGAATTTAAAAAACCAGCCCCAAACCCCTTTTCCTGACATTTCCACCCTTTCCCAATTTTTTTCAATGCCATGCCAGCTTCCCAGTTTTTTTTTTCCTTCAAAAATCTACTTTTTTCCCCTTTATTTTGGTACCCTTTAACTAAACTTCATATCGAGTTTTTTTCCAAATCTTTTTTTTTATATAATTTTTATAAAACTTGACTTCTTCTTTTATTCCTCGATGTTCTTTTATTTTCCCGTGATTTTTATCTTTTTTGTTTTTTGCTTGCTAAAAAAGTTACTTTTTTCAAATTACAAAAATACTTGGTGATTTTTCTCCTTTGCACCATCTTGCTTTAGATCTTAGTAGACCCCATTCATGATTTTTTTCTCTTAAAAAAGTAAACTCTTGATTGTTTTCTTAATATCTTCATGTCTTTTTGTTTTGTGTTCTTTTTTCTCAATTTTTTTATGTCATCGCAATTTTTCTTTTTTCTGTTTTGTTTTTTTTTTTTTCATTGTTGCATAGAAATTTTTTTTTTTTATTTTCTCAAAAAAGTCCAAAAAGTCCTACAGATTTTTTAAAATTTTATTTCTGAGTTACCATATTTTTAGTTTGTTGGGTTTTCTGGGGGTTTTCTGTTTTATTTTTTTAAATTTATTTTTGTATTTCTTCATTAATTTCTCAACATATTTTTTATCTTTAAGAGGGAGGTTTTAAACCCCAAAAAGTATTTTGTTTTCCCCCCCTTTTTTCTGAATTTAATTTTTTAGAGTATTAAGAATGACAGTTCTAAGCCGGAAATTTTATCTGTACACAAAAACCAATCATAATCCACGAGAAAAAAATCTATTTTTACTTTTTTTGAAAGGGGTTGGGCTTCTCCAGTTACTCCTACTGTCGGGTTGTTTTTCCCCCCAAAGTCTGTTTAAAAAAAGCTTGTTTATTTCTTCATTGCTTTTTTGCTTTGGGGTTATTAAAAATGTTTATAGTTAAACAATCATTCATGTTCTAACAATATTAAAATCTCCCAAATATTAAACATTTTTGTTTTTGTATCTTTTTATTCTCTGTATAGATCTTCATAAAACACAGGTCATCTTTTTTGGGGCCAAAAAACGACAATAAAGTTCTTTTTCCCTAGCTGAAAGGATTAATAAGAAATTACCATTTTATCGATTTAAACTTTATTAATCTTTAAATTTTAAAAATTTTTTAAATAGCCTGCATTCCCCTCATTTAATATGTGAAAAAAAGACACAAGTATACCCCTTTGATTGTATATTTTTTTCCATTTGTTTTTCAAAATGGTGCTTGTAACAGTAAATAGAATATTTTTTTTTCCTCAAATAGTGAAAGAACCCTCCTTTTCGCTATTTCCCGCCCCCGACAGTTTAATGAAAAAATTGTTTTGTATTGTTTTCTATTGTTTTTTTTTCCATATGCATATCGTTAGTCCTTTTTCTAATCAAGTGTTTCCCTTTTGACTCGCAAAACATTTTAAACTTTGGGTATTTTTCTTATATTGTAAGCTCAGGTCATGTTTTTTTTATTTTTTCTGTTTTTATCAGCACAAAAGCTTTAATAATTAACTTCAATTTAAAATTGGGCCTTTTTTTTTAATACTTTAAACCCAATTTAAACAATTCCCAGGGAAAAAAGGTTTCATTATTCCTGGTAATCATTAAATCTCTTTTCCCTTTACGAACTCGATGACGCTTAAAAAAATGAATAACCACTTTTACAATTTAGTGTCCCCGAAACTTTTTACCACTTTAAGGAAAATTGTCTCATCAAAATTTTTAGGCAAAAAATCTTTACAAGACACCTTTTAGGTCCTTTCCCCCCCCCCAACCCCTTAAATCATTCCAAAAACCCTTCCCAAAAAAAAACACCACAAAACAAAACAAATTTACTTGGGAACATAACAATTTAAATTTTTAACTGACAAAGGGTTTCTGAAAGAAAAGAAAAGCAAAAAGATAAAAAAGAATTAACAACAAAAATCAAAAAGAGAAAAAGGGAAAAAAGACTAAATTCCCTCTGACGGGCAAAGGCGGCAGCGAAACAGGATATCACCTTTTAAGAACAACTCCCTAAGGAGGGAAAGGGAATGGCATCAACAAACAATTTTTGCGTTTTGAATTCGATATCAGTGGCGCGCGCTCACCCGTTTTCCCCAAAAGCCCTTTTCAGTAACGTAAATCCGGGGTCTATAAAACAAAATTTTTTAAAAACCACATTTCATTACGCATTCAAAAAACAAAACGTTCTCTCTGAGAAGAAAAAATTCCCGTAAGTAATAAGCGCTTGCAAAAGACACCCTTGAATACTAAATCACACAAAAAAGGGGCACAGGCCACGCGAATTTTTTCCCCCCTTTCCCCCCCTTTTTTTTTCCCTTTTTTTTTTGCGTTTTTTATCTCGCGCCACGCCCACGGCCCGCGCCCCCACCATGTGCGCCCCGACGCTGGGCCCACGACACCGCCCACAACACCGGACACCGCCCCGTGCGCCCACGCACCCACCCTTGCCCCTTTGCGTTTCAACGAGGGCAGTCCCTCACACACAGCGTAAAGCGCACGCAGAGCGTATGCACCCCCGGTGCAAAACCCAAAAAACAGCTAAGCATGTAGCATTGGTTTTTTACCCTTAAAAAGATTAAACCCCTTCGCATCACATAATATTTTAAAAATATCAAATGAAAATACCCAAAACAAAAGCCCGCGCCACACACCAACACACACAACCGCACTACACACGCACACAACACACGCACGCACGGGACGCACCCCCCCCCCAGCCACAACCGACGCGAATAACCGCGCGTGCTCCCCATCCGAAAGTCGGGGACGCACGTCCTCAGTTTCCCCGACGGCAGCGCGCAACGTTAGATAGACACAAAGAGTCACACAAAAGGCCCCAAACAATCCATAAAAAAAGTTCAATGATTCCATCATTTTAGAACATGTCAACAACAAACAATTTTATACCTCTTTCTCCCATTTTAAAAAAAAAAACAGTGAAACAAAATAGACGTGAAATTCTCCCTCCACAGACACCCTTTTGGGACAGTTCAAACCACCAAGCAAAACCATTCCTTTTTTCCCTTTTTATATTATTTCACCCCTTCAAAGGTTAGGGAACAGAGTCAGGTTTTAAAAACGAGAAAAAAAAAACAACAACGTAGCATACTTTAAAAAGGGGGGGGGGGGGGGGGGGGGGGGGGGGGGGGGGGAGGGGGGGGGGGGGGGGGGGGGGGGGGGGGGGGGGGGGGGGTGGGGGGGGGGGGGGGGGGGGGGGGGGGGGGGGGGGGGGGGGGGGGGGGGGGGGGGGGGGGGGGGGTTTTTTGGGGGAAAAACAAGGGGCACCCAAAAAAAAAAAGAAAGGGGGGAAAAATTATTTTTTTAAATTTCTTTTTTTTTTAACCGGGAAAAAACCCGGCACCCCCCACAACCACCAAAAAGGGAACCGGCGGCGCACAAAACGCAACGACCCACCACGAAAACCCGTATTTTAAAAATTTTTCTTACAACCTTTTGGAGGGGGAGGTTTAGGAATTTTAAATAATCACACAGGTGCAACACACAACCAATGGGCCCCCCTGGCATTTTCCGTTTTTAGAATCCAAAACAAAGTCTAGAACCAAATCCCTGTTCCCCCGGAAATCCAAAATATGTGCTATTTTCTTTTCCTTAATATTTCTGCAGTGTTTGGGGGGATGTCCTTCACAGTTTTTTCCATTTTTTTTCCCTTTACGGATTTGCGTTTATCCAAGAAAGGGGGCCCGGTGCCCGGCCTTAAGCATGATAAAAACGTTTCAAGTCCCTCCCCCCAACCCCTTTTTCTTCTTTCCCTCTGCCCAAACCAAGCTTTCCCTTAAAACCCCCTGACTTCTGGGTCTGGTTCCGCTAGTTTGCCTTTTCGGGCACAATTCAAATTTTTCCCCCCATGGTTGAGTTTTAAAAAGTGCGGAATTTTCACCCCCTTCTAAACCTCTCCTTTCTTTTCCTTGGGCCCCGACACCCCCGTCCCCCCCACTAACGCGGGGTTTTTTGTATTTTCTCTTTTATTTTTGAATTACGTTTTTCAAACTGCTGTTTTTTCCCATAAAATTTTTTGGCCCCCCCCCCAAAAATTTTTTCATTTCCCGACCTGGAGCCCAATTCAGCTCAAACACTAGCCCTAACGCTCATAAGGAATCCCCGGGATGTTTCGACAACAAATCAATTTACAAAAAATTTATTTTTTAAAAAAAAAAATTTAAAAAAATTTTTAATTTTTTAAACCCAAAATCAAAAAAATTAAAAAAAAATTTTTTCCCCCAAAAAAAAAAAAGGGCTGTTTTTCGGAGGGGCCTGGGAAAACCCGGGAAAAGTTTATGGTTTTTGTTTTTTTTGGCTTTAATTTTGCCTGGAAAAACCTTAAAATTTTTATGAAATTTTTTCCTTTTAGCTTTTTCCTTTCCCCAAAAAAAAAATGATTAACCAACAAAACAACTGTTGAGAAAAAGGGGTTTTTTTTAAATTTTGAATTCAATTTCAAAAGGTTTAAATTTTCCCAACTTGCACGACGACAAACAAAATTTCCTTTATAAAATTCCAGAAAAAAAACCCCGAAATCCCAAATTAAACCTCCAAAAAAATGCCCGTTTAAAATTTTGAAGGAAAAAAAATAAAAATGTAAAACAATTCGGCGAAATTTCAAAAAATTGCCTGATAACCGAAATGGGCCCTTTAATTAAATAAAATTTTTATTTTTTCCATTCCTTTAAATTATTAAAAAAACGGTCTTAATAAACTTTAAATTAAAAAAGCCCCCCCCCCCCTTTTTTTTTTTTTTTTTTTTTCTTTCCACCCCAAAAAAAAAAAGGGGTTTTTTTGGGTACTTTAAAATTTTTTTTTCCCCTTTTTTCCCAAAAAAAAACCCTGGGGGCCCCTTTAACTTTCCCCCTTTTTTTTTTTTTTTTTAAAAAAAAAACCCCCCCCTTTTTTGGGTCAAAAAAGGGTTTTTCAAAAAAAAAAAAAAAAAAAAAGGTTTGCCCCAAAAAAAAGGGGAGGGGGGGGGCCCCCCCCCCCAAAAAAAAAAAAAAAAATTTCGCCTTCATTCAAAAGTTTGAAATTAACACGTTTCAATCAAATATACGCAGTCACTTCGAAGTTGAATACTTTTTACAGCAACAGGATACAAGAAGAAATAGAAAACAATGTAAAATACAATATATCTTGCGAGCTCCTGCAAAACGCTGTCTGCACTCGACGTGAGCGATCGTCAGAGTCCCACGAGGGGAACTCTTAGGTTTAGACAAATCTGGAAATGACTGTTATCCATCTGTGTATTTCAGTCCTCTTGCCAGGTCTCTGACATGATCATTAACCTTTGGTTTTAAATCCGAGTAGGGGATATATACACTGGAAAATTTCTTCGTTATGATATTCCTGGCCAAATGATCAGTCATTTCATTTCCCCAAATGCCAACATGATTGGGAACCCAAGCAAGAACATTATGACCTTTCGCTTTCAAAGAGGTAAAAAGTTTTTTTTTAAATGTTTTGAAGTTCAGGATGGCAGAGGTTATGGCCAGCTATGGTCTCCAAAGCTGACAGCGAATCGGACAAAATCAGAAAGTCCTTCTTTATAGAATGAGAGATTATCTTCAATGCCAGAACCAAAGCCGTACATCCAGCAGAGTAAATCAAACAATCTGATGGAATATGCTTTGATTATATTTGAGAAGGAACACTTGGGCAAAAGGCTGCACAAGCACTCCATCTTCGGACTTTGAACCATTTCATAAAAGAATGTTGTTTCATGGAAAAATATAACTCCCAGAAATTTGGCCTTCTTTACATCTAGAACTAAAATTTTACCTATTTGGATTTCAGGATCAGCAAAGAACTGATACAAGTTATGAAAGGGAATGCACTGGGTCTTAATAACTGAAAAGGTAAAGCCATTTTCTTCCACCCACAGATGTACTTTATCCTCAAAAACCTGGAGCCTACACTGAACACTTGGGTACAAGCTTCCAGGTGCAAAGAGGGCAAAATCATCTACAATGAGCAGTCAGAATCCTGCTGAACTGAATTAACAATTTCAAAATGGAGTGACTGGTGGCGGCGAACGAAGCAAAATTAGGAATAGAGTTTGTTTAGAACTTACCGCCAATGACATTGACAAACAAAGCACATGACAAGACACGATGCATTTCAACCACTTGGGTCTTCTTCAGGCGAAAAAATAAATCACATTTAACATGTGGGACAGTACGAACAAAGAACGAAAAAAGAAGAAAGAAAAATGACTTATCCGTTTTCTTCCATGTGGTCGGTGGGCGAAATGACATGGGGCCAGGGGGATTATGGGAGAGGAAACGGAGGGGGGGGGGGGGGGGGGGTTTGCGTCGGGGGAGGTGTGTGTGTGTGATATGATAGGGTTGTGTGTCTAGTTTATTGGGATGGTGTGGTATCTTTGTGATGGTAGTGGTAGTGGTGGATTGATAGTAATGGTAAGGGGGAAAGAAGGGGGGGGGGGGAGAGAAACTGAGGGGGAGGAAAAAAAAAAAAAAAAAAAAAAGGAATTTAAGGGGAAGGATAAAACAAAATTAAGATTTAAATAGATGGAGGGTTGCTGTAACTACTGTATGAAGTGAGTGAAGGGGATGTGGTGGTGGTGTATGTATGTGTGTGTGTATGTGTGTGTGTTGGTAGGGGATATTGCCAACTGATGTGGAAGTGGTGGGTATGTGTGTTTGGTTATTGTTGGATGTTGATGCCTTGGGGGTGTAGTGTGCCCAGTTTGGCAATGAGATGGGATTCTTGAGTTGTGCGTTCAAAGCTGTCACTCTGTGACTGCCAGAGTGCCATGACTTTGACATGGTCGATGTTGTGTTGGTGTGGTTGAAGTGTAGGGCGACGGGTTTGGGTCGGTGGTGGCGGATATCAGCCAGGTGTTCAGAGATGCGTGTTTCAAGTGTGCGTGACGTTTCCCCTATGTAGATTTTGCCACACAGCTGGCAGTGGATGGCATATATAATGTTGCGGCTCTGACATGAGAATGTGCGTTTGACTGTGAAGGAGTCTTTGGGGCCCTGTAAGATGGTGTCTGGTTTGGTGAGGGGGCAGATTTTGCAGTTGGGTTTAGAGCAGGGGTGAGTACCTGGTGGTGTAGCTGTAGTTCTGTTCAAACTGGACCGCACGAGGAGGTCTTTAAGGTTTTGTCACGTTTGAATGTACATGATCATGGGTTTGGTATGGAAGGCGGGTTTGTGGTTATGTACAATGTGCCAATTGGATTTGAGGATCCTACAGATGGGGAGGGTGTGCGGGTGGTAGAGGAGGTAGGCTGTGGGTCTGTCTGTCTTGGTTGGATGCTGGGTTTCCAGAGCAGATGTTCTGGATACAGCTATGGTGCGGCGGAGTGCTGCATTGATGATGAAGTTGGGTATCCGCGGTTGGTGAAAAATTGTGACATTTTGGCTGCTTGTATTGTGAAGTCTTCCTCGCTGGAGCAGAGTCTGCGAAGACGGAGAAATTGTGAGTATGGGATGCTGTCTTTAGTGTGTGGGTTGTGGGAGGATGAGTAGTCTAGGTATGCATGTGCGTCGGTGGGTTTGTAGAAAATGGAGGTTTTGAGTAGGCCTTCTTCAAGGGAGATGGTGATGTCAAAGGTATATCGATGATGGACTGGGAGCCACATCTATGCCAAACAAGACCTCCTCAACTTTGCCCAGACCTTCCATCCATCTATCCGACTCACCTACACCATTTCGCAGTCAGTCAACTTCCTAGACATCACCATCTCCCTTGAAGAAGGCCTACTCAAAACCTCCATTTTCTACAAACCCACCGACGCACATGCATACCTAGACTACTCATCCTCCCACAACCCACACACTAAAGACAGCATCCCATACTCACAATTTCTCCGTCTTCGCAGACTCTGCTCCAGCGAGGAAGACTTCACAATACAAGCAGCCAAAATGTCACAATTTTTCACCAACGCGGATACCCAACTTCCATCATCAATGCAGCACTCCGCCGCACCATAGCTGTATCCAGAACATCTGCTCTGGAAACCCAGCATCCAACCAAGACAGACAGACCACAGCCTACCTCCTCTACCACCCGCACACCCTCCCATCTGTAGGATCCTCAAATCCAATTGGCACATTGTACATAACCACAAACCCGCCTTCCATACCAAACCATGATCACATTCAAACGTGACAAAAACCTTAAAGACCTCCTCGTGCGGTCCAGTTTGAACAGAACTACAGCTACACACCAGGTACTCACCCCTGCTCTAAACCAACTGCAAAATCTGCCCCTCACCAAACCAGACACCATCTTACAGGGCCCCAAAGACTCCTTCACAGTCAAACGCACATTCTCATGTCAGAGCCGCAACATTATATATGCATCCACTGCCAGCTGTGTGGCAAAATCTACATAGGGGAAACGTCACGCACACTTGAAACACGCATCTCTGAACACCTGGCTGATATCCGCCACACCGACCCAAACCCGTCGCCTACACTTCAACCACACCCAACACAACATCGACCATGTCAAAGTCATGGCACTCTGGCAGTCACAGAGTGACAGCTTTGAACGCACAACTCAAGAATCCCATTCATTGCCATAACTGGGCACACTACACCCCAAGGCATCAACATCCAACAATAACCAAACACACATACCCACCACTTCCACATCAGTTGGCAATATCCCTACCAACACACACACATACACACCACATACATTACACCACCACACATCCCCTTCACTCACTTCAACAGTAGTTACAGCAACCCTCCATCTATTTAAATCTTAATTTTGTTTTATCCTTCCCTTAAATTCCTCTTTTTTTTTTCTTTTTTTTTTTTCCCTCCCCTCAGTTTCTCCCCCCCCCCCCCCCCCCACCCCCCCCTTCTTTCCCCTTACCATTACTACCAATCCACCACTACCACTACCATCACAAAGATACCACACCATCCAATAAACTAGACACACAACCCTATCATATCACACACACACACCTCCCCGACGCAACCCCCCCCCCCCCTCCGTTTCCTCTCCCATAATCCCCTGGCCCCATGTCATTTCCGCCACCGACCACATGGAAAGAAACGGATAAGTCATTTTTCTTTCTTCTTTTTTCGTTCTTTGTTCGTACTGTCCCACATGTTAAATGTGATTTATTTTTTCGCCTGAAGAAGACCCAAGTGGTTGAAATGCATCGTGTCTTGTCATGTGCTTTGTTTGTCAATGTCATTGGCGGTAGTTCTAAACAAACTCTATTCCTAATTTTGAATTAACAATGTTGTTGATCTTTATGCTAAAGAGGGCAGAAGATAGGATGGGTTTCTCTTGTGGAACAGTCCAAACACCAAAATTCCTGTTCATGAACAGAGAGAGTGACGCAAACCCAAACTTGAAAGTGTCATTCTGCCAAAAATAGTTTAATGAAAAGTGGAAGATGACCCCCAAAACAAAGAAACCCCATAAAAAAAACAACAACAAAAACAAACCACCAAACTCATAACAACAAAAACAACACCAATAATGAAGATGATGATGATGGCAATAACAATGATAATAAATACAATGAAAATGACAATGATAAATCAGATAACACAGTATATCTTGAGTGCTTTTAATTCTGATGTCCGAAACTAGTGACAGCACTTCACAATGACAAAGGCCAAACCTTGAATATGTGAACTCAGACACGAAACACACTTACCTGGATGTCTCTTGCTCCCCACCCTCCCCACTCCCCCTCCACACACAAACACACTGATACTATCCATCTATATACCCTCACCTCGTCATAACCCCCGAGCAAAGTGCCAGGTTAACCACTCTAAACTGAACATTTACCAGTAATTTGGCACAGTAAGAACAACAGGCAGAGCTTGCCACAGATAACAAATTTGAGTTGAAAGGTGTGAGGGCATGTGTGTGTGTGTGTGGTGTGTGTGTGTGTGTGTGTGTGTGTGTGTGTGTGTGTGTGTGTGTGCGTGCGTGTTGCTCTGCTACGAATTATTATGTACTTTAGATAATTAGTATAAAAGACAAATTTTCTGTTAAATTATAAAAGCAACATTATCTTTAGTTCAAAATAAAGAAAATAGTGCCTCCTGAAAACAGATGCTAAAAAGGTTAAAGATAATGCTATCCAACATTATTTACATTTTTCTGCACAAAGAATACAAAAGGCATGTTATTTATGACGAACACATTCTGACAACATGCAAACCAGTTTGTTTCCATTAAATGTTTTAAAACCAGGCTAAAATACACTGGAATGGAATGATTTTGTGTCTCTTTTGTTTTAAATATGAATCAAGTCTGCATGTTTCAACTGAACAAGTCTATAAAAACTTAACGCACACACACACACACACACACACACACACACACACACAACACGGCTGTGGGCAACCCAAACTCCATCCTGACGATAGCCAAGCACTGGAAACAAATTTGTAGATAATTTTAATATTCCTCTTAATACTTGTCTTAACTAATATTGCTCCCCAAGGTGTTGAGCACTTGTAGAATTGTTTTAGGCTTTTTAACCATATAAAAACATCCAAACAAAGAAGATAACAACAATCACGTAAATATTTCCCAATATTTCGACCACTTTTGGTCTTCCTCAAGGGTCTTTAATGATAGAATTGCATGTAGCAGCCTCCATTCACACTTTTTTTTAAAAAACAGTTCACCACAGTTCCAAAGGTTAGAGAAAGGACAACAGTGGAAGGTGTAGTAAGCTTCGGGGAGATAAGATAAGATAAGATAAGATAATGTTGTTATAGCCCAGCCAACCGCAAAGGCCACATCAGGGCTGTCACCACGTTAAAATCAATCTCACCAGTCATAAAAAAAAAAAAAACCAACTTTCACACATCTCGTTAAATGACCTCGTCTACAAACGCACCAGAAACTTTGTTAAAAATCTTTCTGCCGTAAAATCTTAAATCAGATGAAAATGTTAATCTCTCTCAAAAAATCAAGGATCACGTCAGGCGGGACATCCCTGAACAGGATCTTCATGGACTCCGCTGTAAAATGTTTGTGTCTCACATCGTGCAAGTCCCAACACTCTAAAAGAACATGTTTCACTGTGAGTGGCGCATGACATGGAATGCACCACGGAGCTTCTTCACTCTTTAAAAGGTAAGAATGGGTCAAATACGAATGGCCGGTGTGCAGCCGGCACAGAACCGTTTCCTCTTTACGACCTCCCGACGTAGATGGGTAGGAACTCCTTAAGGTTTGGACGGATCTGAAAGAGTTTGTTATTCGTCTGTGGTGTTCCAATCCTCCTGCCAGAGGTCTCTCACATAATCGTTAATTTTCGGTTTCACATCTGAGCAGGGGATATAAATGTTGGACAGTTTATCTCTTGTGGCATTCTTGGCTAAACGATCAACCATTTCGTTCCCGCCGATGCCAACATGACCAGGAACCCAAGCAAGAGTAATGTTGTAATCCGTCCGCCTTCAACTTGCTAAAAAGTTTAAAAAAAATTAAAAGTTCTGGATGCTGAAGGTTGCGGCCAGCTATGGCCTCCAAGCTGACAGCGAGTCCGACAGAACCAGAAAATCCCTCTTCGAAGAATGTGAAATTATCTTCAAAGCCAGAACCAGAGCAGTAAGTTCAGCAGAATAGACAGAAGCATCTGAATGTATATGTTCCAACAGTATCTGAGAAGGAGCCCAGGGCAGTAGGCTGCACAGGCCACTCCATCTTCAGACTTGGAACCGTCAGTGAAAACTTTTTGATAGGATGGGAAATTTCGAACAGAGCTCAGCATACAACGCCTTGTACGCCAGAGAGCTGGTAGACTCTTTACGAAAAGCTGCAAGATCGAAACGAATCTCTGGTGTGAAAAAGGTCCACGGAGGTTGATCCGGAAACTTGGAAAAATCGGACACAACTCCTAGGTCTAGACCTGCATTCCGCACGTGAGGCCGCATACGAAGACCAAACGGCGGAATACAGTTAGGGTTGGTTTCGAATTTGTTTTGGAATGGAGGGTCAAAGACACAGTCATAGGCAGGATTCTGCGGTTCTGAGAACAGTCGGATATAATAATTTAAAGACAGTTTCAGCTGCGGTTGGACATGAAGGTTCACCCGCTCTGCGTACAGGCTGTACACAGGGGTGGTGCGGAACGCTCCAAGACAGAGACGAAGCCCTTGATGGTGGATAGGGTCCAAGAGTTTGAGGTAAGAGGGTCTTGCGGAGCCGTAGACAGCACAACCGTAGTCCAGTTTGGAACGGACCAGGCTCTGTAGAGGTGCAGCAAAGTTTTTTATCAGCGCCCCAGTCGGTGTGCGCTACGACCCGCAGAATATTCAGAGCTTTCTGGCAAGAACTTTTGAGGTTTTTGATGTGGCTGGAGAAAGTTGAGTTTTTGGTCAAAAATAACTCCCAGGAATTTGGCTTCTTTTACAACTGGAATGGTGGACTGGTCCAGACGAATTTCAGGATCAGCAAAGAATCGACGAAAATTGTGGAAATGAATTGACTGAGTTTTGGTACGGGAGAAGGTAAACCCGGTTTCCTCAGCCCACTGTTGGATTCTGTTGACACAAAGTTGGAGTCGATGCTGTACGCTGGCGTAAGAAGCTCCAACTGCATACAGCGCGAAGTCGTCAACAAACAGAGAGGACTCAGTGCCTGGCTTACCGATTGGACAATGTCATTTATTTTAATGCTGAAAAGGGCTGGAGAAAGGATGCTCCCCTGAGGAACACCCAACTCCTGCCCAATGGATGTCAGAGAGTGTGGTGCCAACACGCACTGGAATGTCGATCGGCTAAAAAGTCTGAATGAAAGAGGCAGTGACCCGAAAACAAGTCAGGCAGGTCCATGAGGATTCCTGCTTTCCAGTGGTGTCGTACCCTTTTCGAGGTCGAAAAAGATAGCAACCACATGCTGCTGTTAACAAAGGCGTTGCGGATGGTGGTTTCCAGACGGATTAGATGGTCAACCGTCGAGTGGTACTTCCGGAAACCGCACTGTTCACTGGCCAAAAGACCATCGGTTTCCAGCTTCCACATCAGACGGGAGTTGACCATCTTTCCATCAGCTTACAGAGGCAGCTGGTCAGAGCAATTGGGCGATAGTTGGAAGGGTTGGTAAGGTCCTTTCCAGGCTTTGGAATGGGAATGTCAGGGCTTTCCGCCAGGAGGGCGGAAAGGATCCTGTGGTCCAGATATGGTTATAAACTTGGGAGAAGAGTCTGGAGACAGCTTTCTGGAAAATGTTTCACAACCTGATAATGAATGTCATCCAGACCAGGGGCAGAATCGGTGCAGGATTGTAAAGCTAATTTGAGTTCAACGATTGAAAAAGGAAGATTATAGGTTTCAGAGTTGTCTGATGTGAAATTGTATGAAGATTTCTCTCTAATCTCTTTGTTTCTTAAAAAGACTGCAGATTTATTTGAAGACGAGGAGTTCTGTTGGATGGTGGAGGCCAACAGATTAGCAACAGCTTGTTTATCAGTGATCAGAGCATCAGCAAGTTTTAAGTGATGAATGGAGGGGTTGGTGTTCTTCCCTTTGATTTTCTAATGATGTTCCAAACTTTTTTCTTTGAAGTTTTCGATGTCAGCCTGGAGCAGAAGCTTCTCCAGGACCGACGTTTACTGATTTTAAAAGTGTATCTCGATTTAGCACGGAGTTTCTGATGGGCTCGAGCGTTGGGACCCGAAGGTCGTTGGTATACCTGACGCTGAGCCCGTTTGCGAACTTTGGAAATTTGTTGGCAGTCTGAATCGAACCACGGTGTTTTTGGCATTTGAAGTTTATCGGAAGACACTGGAATACAGGCTTTAGCACATTTGATTACAGTGTTAGTCAGAGATTTTGCTGGGTCTGGACTCTGAAAAAATTCAGTGTCCTGGAATTCTTTTGAATAGTGGTTGCAAATAGATCCCAGTTTGCTTTCTTATAATTGAGATGTTGAGAGACAGAGGCGGTTTCAGTTAATATGGGCTGTAAAAGAACAGGGAAATGGTCACTTCCGTGCAGATCGTCATGGACAGACCACTCATAGTCCAGGACCAGCGAGGGGTCACAAACCGACAAATCTAAACACGAAAGTGAACCAGTGGAAGAGTGGAGGTAAGTTGCAGATCCATCGTTCAGACAACACAAATCCAAATCCGAAAGGACATCCTCAATTAGCAGACCTCTGGATGACGTACTGTCACTACCCCAAAGAGGATTGTGACCGTTAAAGTCACCCAACAGCAAAAAGGTCGAGGAAGTTCTCCTATCAGACTGACAAGGTCTGACGACAAACCGGGACAGAAGGTGGGAGATAAAGGGAACAGATTGTCACAGTCTTGTGGAGAGTGACTCTCGCAGCTACAGTCTGAAGGGAGGTAGACAGAGCGACAGGACTATACAACAAAGTTTTGTGTAGGAGAAGGGCAACACCGCCCGACAGTCCCAACGTGGATGGTTGTGCAGGTTTTGAAAGAATATTAAAGCCAGAAAGAGTAAAGGTCTTCTGGCTTTGAATTTGAGTTTCCTGAAGAGCCACGACAGAAGGTTTTATAGATTGACACAGAAGCTGCAGCTCCTCGAAGTTGGAATTTAGACCACGGATATTCCAATGGAATATTGTACTATCCATGGTGCAGAGGGCGAAAAGGAGAGAGATCAGTCATCTCCTCATCAACATCTGCTTCCAATGGAGTGAATTTATTACTTAGTTTCACTGGACTGTGTTGGTCTTCAGACCTGCTGGCAGACTTGCCAACAGGTGAAGAAGGTCTGGATTTGGGAGACGGAGGAGGTTTCTTCCTCATCTCCACCATCTCCACACTGGGATGAACTCCCTTGCCCGCACGGGCACTGGACATGGGAGTTCGAGGTGCGGGTGCTGGTTTTTTTCATCTGCCCAGCAGCAGATGTTGTAGACTGCTGGGCAGTCTGAGGGGTGGCGGATTTTTTGCCTCACCAGGGGCAGTCACTTTGGGCTGGGAGGTGGTGGACCTGCTTCCACCCGAGTTGACAGTTCTTCCTTGCAGTGTCTTGGAAAAGATAAATTCATCAGTCTGGCAGCAGACTGACTGAGTGGAAACTTTCTTTACGGCGAAGCATATGAAGATGCTGTTGGCGTCTGACTGCCAACAACCTGCCTGCGGGCTTCAAAAAACGAGATCTTCTTTTCCGTTTTTACCTTTGGATGGTGACTCTTGTTTCCAGACAGGGCAGTTGCGTGAAGAGGAGGGGTGGTCGCCACCGCAGTTTGCACAATGCGCCGGGTCTTTACACGGCCCATCATGGGTTGCCTTGCAACAAACCCCACACACCTCCTGCCCAGAACAGCGGTCTCTGACATGACCAAACTTCTGGCATTTGAAGCAACGCATTGGAGACGGAACATACATTTGTATACGGACATTCAAATATCCTACTTTGATGACAGGAGGCAGCACAGGGTTGCAGAATGTCAGAAAGAGGGTGTTGGTGGCCACTCTTTCTGCACCTTTTTTCACTGTCACCCTATGCACCTCTGTCACACCCTGGGATGCCAGTTCCGCCTTGATCTCTGCCTCTGAGACACCTCTAAGATCTGGGCATCGAATGACTCCCTTAGAGGAATTCAGCTGTTTATGGGGGTCACCCGGATCTCTCGGTCTACCAGCTTTGTAGCTTTCAGCAGCTGCTCTGATTGTTTTTTAGTTTTACTCTGGATGAGAAAGGTGCCGTTTCTGAGTCGCTTAATGGACTGTGGGTCTCCTGCAATACCTTGGAAGCCCTTCTGTATTGCAAATGGGCTTAGTGCAGAAAGAGGTTTGTCCTGCTCCTTACTTTCCATGATCAACCAAGAAGACCAAAATCTGACAACTGCCTTGTTTCATTTTCAGAATCAGAGTCTCCATCGGACTCCTGTGACGACCTTTGTGAAAATAACTGAACTTCCTTTTTTTGGGGGGATGATGTTTTATTGAGGTCATATTTATAGGCAAAAATTTCATCTCTCCCTTACCCACCCACCTTGGAGTCCAACTAAGGGGCCAGGGCCAAGAATCACTGTCTTGACCCCTTCCAGGCTTCAGGAAAGACATACAACAGACAAAAACTACCAAACCCTTTCCCCCCTGATCATGCCCAACTCCCGGGAACAGAGAGCTGAGCACTGCAGGGGTTACCTTGGCCAGCCGGAGAAATGCCTGTTTTGACCAGCCCCAAGAAGGGGAGCCGATTAGTACACCCGGGCCAAAGTGTACTCCTGTCTAGGAGAGGTCCGAGCCAAAGTGATGTGTTGAGAGCGCTGGCCCTGGGAGGGAGGAAAGGAAGGGAGAGGAAGGGGAACTGACAATTATGCCTCCAAAGTATTGAGGCCCAAAGGAAATAAAGTCTTTAGTTTGTGGATCCAGAATTGTTCTCTTTTTAAGCCTTGAATTGAGGTTAAGATACCACACTCTTTCTATTACAATACATTTCATGTCAGTCAGAGAATGGTCATTTTGATTAAAATGTCAAGTGATAAGGTACGGTGTTCTTTTTTATATTTGATCTATGCTGGTAGAATCTTGTTTTCAGAGAATTTTTAGTTTCATCCACGTACTGTGCATGTTGGCATTTATCACAGAATAACAGATAGATGAATTACTGCTCTCACCAGTCCAGTTTGTCTCTTAGCCTTATGGTAAACTTTTCTCCAGTTCTGGAACTAGTAAAAAATTTACTTTGCATCATGTGTTCTACACATATGACACATTTTTTCAAGCATTTATAACATCCTGTTTCACCTTGGGCTGCACCCGAGAATGGTTGGGCAGAGGGCATTAAAATGTTTTTCAGTGAATTACAGTTCCTTTCCCCCACAATTGGTGGTACTGGTGCAGCCTTTCTCATTTTAGTACTACTGTGCAGAACCGGTAGTTGTTCTTTCAGCCAGGTTCGCAGTGGGGGGTTTAAAGGATATGTGTTACAACTAAAGGTACTCTGGAATTTTTTCTTTTAGACCTGTATTCTAATGTATCCAGTCTAGGGGTGTTTTCTGCTTTCTGCCTAGCTCTTAGAAGGATGGAAAGGGGATAACCACGGCGTAGGAAGTGCTGAATCATGTCTTCACTGTTAGTTTTAAAATCTGCCATATTGGAACAAAACGCCGTAAACGTAAAAACTGGCTGACAGGTACATTATTTATGCAATGGCGTGGATGGCAAGATTTAAAATGTAGGTATGCATGGTCATCGGTCTGTTTCGTATACAGATCGGTGCTAATGTACACCGTTCTCATATATATATATATATATATATATATATATATATAATATATTATATATATATATATATATATATATTATATATATACAAAAATAAACATTTCAATCACATCTAAAAGTTACAGAATTTTTCAATGTTAAAAATGAACACAAAGTAGTGCTAAAATCTATTCTTAGTTGCCTTTCTTTCCTCTTTTTCTGTATTCTGAATAAATATGAAAGCAAATACTAATAATCAAAATATAGTATCTGGAACTGACAAATATTTAAAGTGTTCTTGCCTCTTTTTAACAAATTACAAAGGCAATCAATACAACTGCTCAACAACCATTTTGTGAAATCATCTCAATTTTTGCACCTCATCTGTGGTTCAGAACTCAACAGAATCATGTTGGTTTATCATATGCACTACAAACAACTATAGACATCTTCTCAAATTTTCAAATCTGATGGTCTGTCAAACACCAAGATCTTGGTCTTTTTCAATGTTTGCAAATTTTCATCTTACTGGTTCTGCAGTTTCACAAACAAATCACTGCAGCTTCATTACAAACTCCAAAACCACAAAGTGACAAGAGTTGAGAATTTAACCAAAGTCTTTTCCCAAAATGAAATCATTTTACCACATACACACAAAAAGACATGACAAAACATCTCCATGACTATTGACTTTCTCAACAGCACAATAGTAATAATAAAAAGTAATCTGTCATTTGTGTGAAAGGCACACAGAGACTGCTGTATCTGATGCCTACAATACTTTGGCATCGCAATTTTGCACCAACTGATCAACTATCCTATCAAATTCATTTTCACTCTGAATTAAAGAGAACTCGCTACCAAATTTTGTCAAACCCATTGCTGATTTCAGGTGATGGCTGAAATATGTGATGCCTACATGACTTGTGCTTCTGATCTGAATAAAGGGAACTCTGGCAGTACATTTCTGCATGGATCCAAATGTACAAGCTCCCTACATGAGATTAAGTACACTGTATTACATCTCTTTTAGAGTACACACCGACAAGTATCCTGTCAAATTTGGATTAATCTCAAGTTTAAAGATATTAATGAATATACAATGTACAGTCACAAAAAACATTTAACCCCACCACAAACTCTGAAGACAGAAATGGTGGACAACCAAACCCTACAATGTACAAGTAGGAACACACAGAAGTTCGAATACTACTAAATCTGCAATGTAAACACAATGTACAATCAAGAAAATAGCAAAATTATAAGGTAAGATAGGATAATGTTGGGTTATAGCCCAGCCGACCGCAAAGGGCCACATCAGGGCTGTGCAAAATTATAAACACCACCAAACCCTGAAGTCAGACATAGAACGTGAAGCTGGAGAAACCCACATTTACTGACACTGACAGTATCACGTCTGTGAAAAAACAAAACAAAGAAAAACCCCGTTTTTGAAATACATCTAATACTTACGTTACCAACAGCAGCATTACACAACGGTAAGTATGGTGGAGATGGCTACACTGGGTAATGGATGACAATTTATTCAAGCTTGAGATGGTGGACATGGAAAGTGTGTGAATTGCTTAATACCATTTTTTTTTCCCGCTAGGACCTGGAGTCACGCCACAGACGCTGAAGAGGTGGGTTTGGGGTGCAGGTAAATACCCGGTAATCTTCTGCACTGTGTGCTCTGATATCCTGTCATTAATCAAACAATTGAAACTTCCACATGATCCACAGGAAGAAAATTGTGGCACTGACCTGATGGTGGTTCTGATTCTTCAGCGACATCGATTTCGATCTTCACCTCTGACATCACCAGATGATCAGAGAACCCCAAATGGGGTCACACAGTCTGTAGACACAGTTATACTTTTGTATAAAAATGACACCTTCTTCAGCATATGTTGTTGTTTTTTACACACACACACACACACACACACACACACACACACACACACACACACACATACACACACAATATGACACACACATACACAAAACACATACAAACACACATTGGACAACACTGGGGATTCCAGACCTGAGAAACAACCAGAATAACCTAATACAGGACCTGAAGGGAAAGCAAATTTACTAAACAAGCAGCTTTGTACAGTTTCTCAAATCCAAGCCTTTAATTGACGTTACACTAAAGGATGATGATAAACTCCCTGAAACGCAAAACATTAAAGTAAACAAAGCAGAGTATTTATGTTACTGACCAACATCAATGAAAAAAAGGGTACTGGCCCCGATGGCGTTCCTGGCAAGCTCTTAAAATTATGTCCCAATGAATTGAGTGAGGTATACCAACTACTTTACCAAGCTTCACTGGACCAGGAGAAATACCTGGTGAGTGGCGAGATGCGAGCATTGTTCCCTTCAAAAATTCAAAAAGGGTGACAAAAAAAAAAAGCAGAGAACTATAGACCTGTATCTCTTACATCCATTATCAGCAAAACTACTTGGAACACATAATATATATAATAGCATAATGGACCATCTTGACAAATATGACTTCTTAAATAACGCCAGCATGGTTTTAGACAGCAAAGGAGTTGTGAGACTCAACAGACAGCAAATAGATGCAATTTTATTAGACTTTTCTAAAGCCTTTGATAAGGTTGACCATGAGGGCTGCTGCTTAAATTAGAACACATCGGCATTGGCGGTTCTTTGCTAAAATAGGCTGGATCATTCCTCATTGGGAGAACGCAGAAAGTTGTTTGGGAAGGGTCGTCATCCCATTGTAAACCAGTCTTGTCAGGTGTACCACAGGGAACTGTTCTGGGGCCCTTGTTTTTCTTAATTTAAATGACATAAGTAGAAATCTCTCTCCTGGAACTAAGGCTTTTTGCAGATGACAGCTTAGTATATAGAACAATCAGAAGCAAGAATGATACACGCATTCTACAAGAAGATCTAAACGCTTTACAAGAGTGGGAAAGAACTTGGAAAATGGAATTTCATCCCCAAAACTGCCAAGTGTTGAGTATATATGTAACAAACGCTCACCAACTAGATCAGAATATTCTATTCATATTCTTAAACTAGTTAAAGAAACCAATGCTGCAAAATATTTAGGCGTGATTATAGATAGTCGTCTCAAATGGAAAGAACATTACAATTTAGTATGTAAGAAAGCAAATACATCTTAGCTTTCTTATACAGGAATATCAATGACTCCCCCCAAAAGGTTAAAGATGACTGCTACAAAACACTGGTTAGACCAGTACTGGAATATGGTTTGCTCAGTTTGGGATTCTTCCATCTAAAGGACATTGATAACCTCGAAAAGATTCAGAAGAGAGCAGCACGGTTCGTAACAGGGAACCACATCAGAGAAATGGGAATACTAGGAAGAACATGAGGAAATTAGAATGGAAACCTTAGAAGAGAGAAGAGCTTTTATCAAACTTAACACCTTCTTCAAAGGCAGAGCTAAACTAACTGATATTCCAATGGAACAACTAGTATTGAATAAAAGTAGCACAGGAGTGGCGGCCAATGTTATACCATACCTGCATCAAATATTGACAGCCACTTGCATTCATTTTATCCAAGTTCTGTACGGCTGTGGAACTCACTACCGGGTGCCATCAAGATTGCCACAAATGCAGTCTCATTTAAAAAACAAATCGATACGACAGTTTTGAGATCTGCATATTGACGATTTTCAATTTTAACTTCCCCAGATATTTTACTGTTGTAACCTGGGCCTGAATTTGGCCATTGCTTTTAACTTCTTGAATATCAAGTGCAACCCCTTGTTGCCAAATTTGCTCCAGGGGCCAACCAGTCTGAGTCACACTATTTTATGTTCTTTTATTTTACTTTTTAACATGCGCGCTGGTGACCTACTTGTTTTGAGTGAACCAGTATTTTTTAGGAAGAAGAAGGGGAAGACACACAACACATGATCTTCTATTCTTCTCTCTCTCTCTCAAGCATGCACACATTTGACAAGCATGCACACACTTGAACTTGGAATTTTACTCCTTTCATCCTTTTCTTTTGTTAATCTGCTGTATAACAATAACATGTTCTGCACCACTGTTCTTCTAGCTATTGATGAGTCTAGTTGTATTCTCAGATAGTAAAATCTGGTTACACTGGACTGATTTTGTCATATACTTACCTTCAACTTCAATAAAAACTGGTTTAGACTATCAATCAATCATAGGGGGAAAAATGCATGTATTAATTAGTAAATGTTACTATTTTGCAAATCACATGCATGCATTGATGCAGTCCCTTCATTCTAATTCTAGTCATAGAAGCAACAATGAAACTGACAGATGACAAGATGAAGGCACAGAAGCAACAATGAAATTGACAGATGACAAGATGAAGGCACTCTTTGCTGAAAATATTCACAATAAATGAAATGGAAGAAATAAAGAAGGATTTAATTGACCCTCCTGCCACCCCAACCCCTCCCCAATGACTGCAAATCACAACTTCCACTGACTGGGTTATTTTCAGGTCATTGATCCTGTGTGCAGTGATCACTTGGGAGTAAAGTTGAGGCATGTCATATCTCATCTGATTCAATCATTCATGCAACCAGTGAACCACCTGTAGGATAATGAACCAGTCTTAGCAGACAACCCAAACGTAACCGGAAGAACTCTTCGACGCTTAGGAATAAGATCCGGAAGTTACCTTGGGAACATAACGCTCGCATCTTGATCAGCTCGTCGGAGTCACCAACACGCCATCACTCATCTCCATATAATAATACTACATGGTGGCAGCAGGTAAGCTCGAACCGATCGTATAAATCATGGAACCGGCCGAAGAAAATCATGTTCATCGCCATCCAAACCTGCCTCTGCCGAACCTTTTGATGGATCGCCAATCAACTGGCCAAAGTGGCGTCAACGCTTCGATCGCTACCGGATTGCGTCAGGCCTCGCACTCCGAAGTCGCACAGAGCAAATTAGTACATTTCTGTATGCAATGGGAGATTGTGCCGATGATATTTTACAAACGACAAATGTAAATGAAGAAACTATTGCATATGACGATCTAAAACAAGTGTTTGAAACACATTTTGGTGATCGCAAAAATGTGGTTGTAGAACGTGCCAAATTCAATAAACGTGTTCAGAAACCAGAAGAAACCCAAATTTACAGTTTCATTCAGGACTTATATAAAATGGCCGAAGAATGTGAATATGGACCTTTGAAAGATGAATTGATTCGTGACAGAATTGTTGTAGGGGTCATTGATGATGATCTTTCAAATAGTCTGCAAGCCAAAGCCAAACTGACTCTCACTGAAACTGTGCAAATCAGCAGACAAACCGAAGAAAGAAAACAAAGTCAGCCCATTATCAAGGAAATGAGAAAATCGAATTCATAAAGAAAAAGATCGACTACCGACCTCATCCATCAACTTCAAAGTGCTTCAAAGAAAATAAACTTGGACAGTCTGATCACTGTAAATACTGTGGCAGAGAACCACACAGACGTGACATCTGCCCTGCCAAAGATGCTATCTGCAGTTCCTGCAGAAAAAGAGGTCACTACAAAGTAGTCTGTCGATCGACGAAACCAAAACCAGTCCACGAACTTGTTGAAGAAAATGATGACTACTCTTCATCAGATGACTTTTTAGGATATATTAATAGCATTCAAAGATGATGATGACATCTGGTCAGCGGAAATTCTCGTCAATGGCAAGCCACACAATTTTAAGTTGGACACTGGTGCTTCAGTCTCAGTCATTGGAGAAATCATGGGTGAAAGAGAAAAAGCTGAATAAAACAAGGAAAAATTCTGAAAGGTCCCCGGGGACACACCATTAGAAGTGATGGGCACGATCCAGGCGACACTCCAGAACAAGGAAAACAAGATCACTGAGACACTTTATGTGCTGAAAGGACAGCCACATTCGCTCCTTGGCAAGTCAGCATGCGTAAAACTAGATTTAGTCAAGCGTGTTGAATCCGTCTCAGAAAAAAACTGTACCAGACTACAGAAAAGATTCCCTCAATTGTTCAAAGGTCTTGGCTACATCCCAAAGCCATATAAAATCAATCTAAAAGCTGACACCAAGCCAGTGTGTATTTATACCCCTCGCAAAATTGCGCATCCACTCATTCCTAAGGTTAAAAAGAAATTGATCGAATGCTGGAAGAAGGAGTAATCTCTCCTGTTACAGAGCCAACAGACTGGTGTTCAGGAATAGTGGTCGTTCCAAAACCAAATGGCTCTGTCAGATTGTGCGTTGATCTGACTCAACTCAATAAATCAGTTCAGCGAGAAATACATCCCATGCACTCAGTTGATGAAAGTCTCGCAAAGCTGGCAAATTCAAAAGTTTTCACCAAACTTGATGCTAAAAGTGGATTTTGGCAAATCCCACTGGCAGAGGAGTCTAAATTATACACCACTTTTGTCACTCCTTTTGGTAGATATTGCTTCAATCGCCTGCCATTTGGCATCAGCTCTGCAAGGGAAATCTTTCAACGAGCCATGTCTGAAATACTCGGGGCCAGAGAAGGAGTCATTTGCCACATGGACGATGTCCTTATCCATGCAGTTGACCAGGAGACTCATGACCAAATACTCCGAGAAGTCCTACAAGTTCTGCAAAGATGCTGGATTAACGCTTAATGAAAAGTGCGAGTTCTCTAAAGCATCTGTGAAATTCCTCGGTCATTTTTGTTGATGCTTCAGGAATTCATGCTGATCCTGACAAATAAAGGCCCTCATGAATTTCCCAGTCCCGCAACGATCACAGAATTGCAGCGCTTCATGGGCATGGTCAACCAATTGGCCAAATTTACTCCCAGTTTGGCAGAACTGAATGCACCACTCCCGGCAACTGCTCCGCAAAGACACTGCATGGCTATGGGGGGAACCTCAAAAAACAGCTTTTCAGCAAATAAAAAAGCTATTGACCTTCAACCCAGTACTTGCACATTACTCCCCCAAGCGCAAAACAATCATCGCAGCTGATGCCTCTGGAACAGGCATTGGTGCAGTTCTTCTTCAAATACAAGAAGACAGATCACGTCGTCCGGTCAGCTTCATCTCAAGGTCACTCAATGACGCAGAAAAAAACTATGCAACAATTGAGAAAGAGGCACTTGCAGCAACCTGGGCATCAGAAAGATTCAACGAATACATCAGGGTCTAGAATACACGATCGAAACTGACCATAAACCTCTTGTCCCACTTCTGAGCACCAAAGAAATCGCCAAGATGCCACCCAGGATTCAGCGTTTCCGCCTACGTCTAATGAGATATAACCCCACAGTGATACATGTCTCAGGGAAAGAGCAAATAACAGCTGACGCTCTATCACGCGCACCTGCAAGTCCACCTGAAGAAGCAGACATCAATTTTCTTGAGCTCACTGTGGCACACGCCAAACAAGCCATTGAAATCTTGCCAGCATCATCTCAGAAACTGGAAGAAATCAGAAAACTGCAAAAAGCTGATGCTGAAACAGCTCAGTCAGAGAGTACTGTAGAACAGGTTGGCCAACATTCGTGCCAGAATCTCCATTACTGAAACAGTACTGGACTAATCGACAACATTTCACAATCGTCGATGATCTCCTCTTGTACGATGATCGCATTGTCATGCCCAGAGAGTTGAGACTTGACAACCTGAGTCGACTACATGAAGGTCATTTGGGTATTACCAAATGTAGAGCACTCGCACAGACTTCAGTTTGGTGGCCCTCAATCTCCAGTCAAATCGAAGAAATGGTGACCAAATGCTCTACCTGTGCAAAGCTCCGACCAGAGCTTAAGGAACCCTTCTACCCTATCTTTCCCAGAAAGACCATGGTCGCGTGTTGGGATGGATCTCTTCGAACTCAACGGAAAAATCTACATTGTGGTGGTCGACTACTTTTCCAGATGGCCTGAAATACGTTGTCTTGAGACACAATCCAGCAAAGAGACCATCACAAAGATCAAGAGCATCTTTGCAGCTCACGGCATTCCAGATGTTGTGATCTCAGACAATGGTCCACAAATTTTCGAGTTTCGAATTCAGAAAATTTGCTGCAGAATATGGTTTTACCCACACCACAAGCTCACCAGATATCCTCAAAGTAATGGAGAAGCTGAACGCACAGTACAAACCATTAAGAAGCTCCTGAAGAAATCCAAAGACCCGTACATCGCTCTACTCATGTACAGGGCAACATCCATACAGAATGGCTACTCCCCAAGTGAACTACTCATGGGAAGAAAATTGAAAAACCCAAAATTCCCCTCAACCCATCAAATCTTGCCCCAGAAACGCCAAACATGAAGAAAATACAAGAAAAAGAGAAGGCAACAAAAGAACAACAGCGTCAAAACTACAACAAACGGCATGCAACGAAAGAAGCTGCACCACTGACAAAAGGTGACACCGTGTTTGTCAAGGACATGGCGACTCCCGGAGAAGTCATATCCAGACACACAATCCTCGTTCCCACATTGTTAGGACCCACAGCAGCATTCTACGTCGAAACAGATCACACCTGGTGTCTACTCCTGATGAACCAATACCATCACCAACACCAAAGTGCCAGAGCAGTGCAGCCTTCATTCCCAGTGACAGCAGTCCTGTGCGGCAGTCACCACGGTCATCAACCTCAACACAATCACTGTGTCCACAAATACTCACCCACACCTATACAGCTACATACTCGCTCTGGGAGGCTCATCAAGAACCACAGAAACTGAATCTATGAATTTTTCATTCACTCGTTATCTTGCCCGTCATTAGTTTATTGTTCTCTGAGTTATTGTGTTAGTTTTCACTATCTAGTTAAAAAAAAAAAAAAAAAAAAGAAAGGAGGAAGAGAAGACAATAACCAGTATGTGAAGAACATTTTCAATTTGCAAAATGTTTTTAACTTGAAAGGGAGATGTAGGATAATGAACCAGTCTTAGCAGACAACCCAAACGTAACCGGAAGAACTCTTCGACGCTTAGGAATAAGATCCGGGAAAGTTACCTTGGTAACATAACGCTCGCATCTTGATCAGCTCGTCGGAGTCACCAACACGCCATCACTCGTCTCCATATAATAATACTACACCACCCACTGTCACACTTCAGCTGGAGAGAACAGATAAATGTCTGTTCAACCCCACTTGCTCAACCACCGTGTTTTTGGGCGAAAGTGGCCTTAAAGCCGCCTTTTTCTGTGGCGGAAGAGAGAGAGAGAGAATCACCGGCAGACAGACAGCAGACAGAGAGAGAGAAGACAGAGAGAGAGACAGACAGACAGACAGAGAGGCGGGCAGGGCAGACACACACACACACACACTCTTTTTTCTCTCTCAATTAAATGACATAAAATCCGCACACTTCTTCTGACTAATTTCCACCTACAAACTTTGTACACGGGGCCGAAACCGATCACTTAATTTACGGTCGCGGCAGTTCCTGCCTGTGCTGTGTAACGAAACAACTCGGTTGGTGCACACATTTGGAAAATCAGATTGCATCAGATCGAGGGGCGTCATTGGTCGAT
>CM031629.1:35272253-35298740 GCA_018398815.1 Conus ventricosus | reverse complement strand
TAAAAGGCAATTAAACTTTATTGACGATTTAAGGCCTGAAGCTGTTAGTCTTTTAAAAAACTTGGGGCAAGAGTTGCCAACACAATCTAAAATACAAAACTTACCTCTTCAAGAATTAAATCGAACAGCAGATGAACTAATAGCAGAAAATTGAACGAGTTTTAATGAGGAGACGCATTTAAAAACAATTGAAGTTTTCTCCCATTGCCCATGCATGAAATCCTGGGGCTTAATGAGGCTTTACGGACAATAAGGGGTGAACTAACAAACAATTTGGCAAAACTTGGTGAGCTAGATAGAGAGATAGAAAAAGGGAAAAAATAAATCGCTGATGCAGACGATAACAATTTGGGGCGGAAGAAAAGGCTATAATACAGCAGAAAATACAGGATTTAAGGCTGCAAAGGGTGGCTAGATTAGAAGTGCTGTCTAAAAACAGAACACAGCTAGCATCACAAACAAGCAGATAAGAGAAACTATAAACACGATACTTTATGAAAATACTACGCTAGCTGAAAAAATTTAAGAACTTGTTCAGGGAACAGGGGATTACAAAAGTAGTATATTAACAGCTGTAGGTTTGCTATCTCTACACTCGTTTATGCTTAACAGGTGGTGCGCCAAGGGCCAGTAGCCCCTCCAACGCCTCAGCCTGGAAAAGTTGGATTAGAAAACAATTGCTCATCTAGCAAATTATTAAAGAAGTTAGCAACCAAAGCGCTTGATGCTCTCCCTGGCAAAATAGGCGTGTTGTTAGTTGGGTTTTGTCTACTATAGGCAAAGTTGCTGGTTATATGGCCGACCATCTGTGGACGTTAGGAGTGCTAGCTGCTGGTTTAAATTTTTTAGTGAAATAAAGTATGGCTAATCCAGTGAAAGTTAAAACACAACAAGGGCTGTCTTTTCGCTAGTGTGACTGTCAGTGTGAGGCAGATTAACAGGTGGAGTGCTCTCTGGACTGCTTTCTGGCTGTGGGGCGCTTATAACTAGATCGCTTTCTTCGGGGGTAGGTACTTTTTTTTAAAATAGATGGGGCGGGCCTTGGTGTTTAAGCCTTGATTGTGTCCTAAGTTTTTATCGTTTCCAGCTATGAGGATTTCATTGTTATAATTCTGTATCATGCCCAAAAATGTAGTCTAAGGTCAGAGGGGTAGCATGTATAATTCCCATGTCCTACAACAAAGTCAACCCTTTTACCTAGCATGTTCAAAAAACGGGCTTGATTTCCTTTGTATGCTGGCAGGTTAAATCAAAAGCAGAGTTGATAGCATCTTCTAAATTAGCTAGAAATTGTTTTCTGGCATCCAACCCTGTAGACTGATCTAGTATGCTAGACTTGGTCTGTGCTTGTGCCCCTAATAGACACCAAAACGTATGTTCTTAGGTGCATTAAGTCTTTGCACTCCTGGCATTGTTAGGCCTTTACTTTCATCTAAAATAAATGTTGTCCAGGGGATTAGGGTGTTTTGTTCTATGGATCCCGATGTTATAATGCCAGGCACCGCTAAACTATCATTCAAAATAGTATTACATCGGAAGACCCTAATGCTACTGTTGTTGCTAATTAGGCAGGGCAATCGTTAAACATATAGCAATCAAACTGGAGGGCACAGCAGTCTTTGTACTAAGCGAGGCAGACATTTTTGCCCTCTATTCTGATCTATGGTTACCTAAAAAAGAAAGAAAAGAGAAAGTTTATCAGGGAATACAAAGCCCAAAACGGTCTTAAGCACAGGCTTAAAGCAGGTGATGCAAAGAATGATGTTAAAGATGAGGCAGTAGCAGAAGCATTTGGTAACAGATTCTGCATCCCTCTAGATTTTGAGCTGTTAAAGACGCATATGCCATATTCCAAGGTGCACTAAAAGAAAAACTTACTTATCATTTGACATTTAATCCTAGCGGTTCTGTCGTTCTGTCTGAAGACCCTTTAGCTAAATACACAGTCAGCGACATTTCTCTTGAGTTTGATGTTGTTACTAACCTGGACTGGCCAGAACAATCTTAACCCAGTATAAAAGTAAAACGGTTATTTATATGAAAACGTTATACACGCCATTACAGAAAATAGAAACAAGCGAGACACTCTTTGGAACATACATCTAAATCAGTCTCTGAAGTCTTTAAAAGGAATTTTGCTCTTGTTTACTGAAGGAACAACTCCTTTTCAGAGAGAATCAGAAGCGTTTTATAATCCAAAATTGAGAAGGTCGACTGTGTAATAAATGGCAAGTCTGAATCGGTTGTATTCGGGGCGCGGACTTTTACCTCACCAACACTTTGATGAAATAAGAAAGTTGTTCGCTGGAGGTAGGCAAAGGATCCTGCAGTTGATCGTGTATGTAAAAACTTCGCCTTTTGATGTAAGACTCGAAGACTACTTAATAACCAAATGTGGGCTGTGGCTGGATTTTAGATTCACATTTGACAACAGATTGTTTGGAAGTGGAGAAAGGATAGGGCAAGATGGTATATAAAAATAAAATTCACAAGAAAGCAGACGGAAACGGTCCAATAAAAATGCACATTTTTATGGTTTGTGATGCCCAGTTAAACATTGAAGAAAGCAGGCTAAAAGACGCAGCTTATTAAAATGTAGAAGAAATATTCTAATAAAAACAGATGGATAGCTTGAAGTTTCTGCCTAAAGATCCGCACTGTTCTCTTATCTGCGGGATTACTGGGTGTGGGAAAACTGTCTTCGTACTGATTTGTTACAAACAATATACAGGTTTCATTACGAGCACATTGTTATATTCTGCACAACCATTAAGCACAACAAGTCTTACAAGAAAGGAAGTTTATTTGGACCAGACGAGAATATATTTCTAGTTGATCCTAGCGATAACTAGGCGACTGTTTAGAACATTACTATAGACTATTTGAGGGAACTGAAACGCTGTTTATTATTGATGACTGTTTGGCTGAACAAGACATTGTTAAAAAAAGAAAAGCTCTGTCAAAGCTAGCCTTTAGTGGTCGCCACGCCTTAGTTTCTGTGTGGCTCTTAACTCAGAAATATAATGCGGTCTTAAAAGACTTTAGATCGCAGTTAAAATCGGTTGTATTATTTTACACTAAGGACAAAGATAGTTTTGAAGAATGTTTAAGTGAAAATTATATAATAAGGGACAAAGATGAGCTAAAAAAAATAAAAGAGCAGTTAGAAAAATCTAAGCACGCTAAGCTGTGCTTACGGACTGACCCCCCAGTTCAATACGTTTGTTTATTTTAATTTTAATATTAAAAAGAATGTCTCGGGGGCCAGAATCAAAGCGGAGATAGCTCCTAAATGCGTTGCAGTAGAGTTAAAAGACCAAGCAGACACAACCGAGTTTGATCTAATAGGAGTGCCAGGAAATGTTTATGGATTTGAATACACAGATGATGGGGTTTACAAACAAACAGAAATTGAAGACAAAAAACGACAGCAATATCCCTACCCTAGAAGAGATAAGAAATTTAAGGGCAAACGATTTTGGCAAACATAAATACAAACTTCATAAAAGAGAGAATGCTTGGGCGTTGCTTCCTGAAATTGCTTGGAATTTAAGTTTGAACTACGAAGCCCTAATGTATACTTTGATAAGGAAAACAATTTTAGAAAAAGCCTTAAATGCAGGTCCCTTTCTTGTTAGCCTGGTTCCAGGAACACAACAGAAAAAAAAAACAGATTAAAATAACTTGGCAGGGTTCTGAATATATGCTACAGAGAAAGAGGTCCTTAGCTGAAGTGGGAGGTGACACCGTCGGCTTAGAATTTACCCCAACGATACCGTCACTACCTAGGCAAATGACGATGATTTTTTCGCTTATTTATTACTCCGAGTGAGGGCGATACTAGTTTGCCAGAACATATGTTATTAGAGGCATACAAATAAAGGCTGAAAACTTGGATGCGCCTCTTAAGCTCGGTATTGCAATACTAAAAACGGAGACAAAATAAACACCCATGTATCATCTGACAAGGTTACTGTGATGGTTGACAAAGGGAAACTAACAGTACTCGACTTTATTTTCATTAAGTATGTTGATTTTATTGCGTTTTACTCTGTTAATGAAGTGCTGCCAGAAGGATTAATAAGAAGATATGTACAAGATTAATTAAAAAAAATAATCTTATTTAAAATGCATGTTCAACAGTTTAGATTAAAGCAAATAACTGAACTTAAAAGAAATAGAAAGCGACTTATATAAGTATGGAGTTACTAGAATGAAATATGCTAAAGCTTTAAATACTCTTTCTTATGTAATTACTGGCTCCTCAGCTGTAGCTAGCGTAAGCGCTGGGTCTAGTGTTGCTATTTTAGCTACTGGGGTTGGAGTGCCGGCCTCTTTAGCATTAGGAGGTCTTGGTTTAGGTTTAGGCGCCCTGTCTATGATTGTAAGTGCTTTAAAAAAAAATAACTCCTAAATTACAAAAGCACACTGCCATTGTTGCCTAGCATCAGCAAAAATTTGTTCATTAAGATTAAAAATAAGCAAATCATTACAGGATGAAAACATTACAGACGAAGAATTTCAGAAGCTTATGGCTGATGGTGAGGATTACAGACGACAGAAAATTGAACTTTCAAAAGGAGTGGGAGAAGACTTTTACTTCACGACAGGTAGACACTGATGCAATTAAACAGAACATTGAAAAACAAACACACGATCAGTTAAAACCAAAATAGGCTAAAAAAAAAGTTTAGCAAATACTATTTTTTTTGTTAACTCACTGTGTTTGGTGGACAACTTGCAGCTCTTCACGAACAACGATCTTTTAGGGGCGGGCTTTTTAGACGTAGTAGCACCGCTAGAAGAAAGAGTCTCTCTTAAATAATATACGGGAGGGTCTGTTTTCATGATTCTTTCACTTCATATACATCTACACTCCATATAGGATCTGTGGCTCTAATTCTAACATCACCTTCTGCCTCTCCAGGAGCATACAAGTATCTTACTTTTAGTCCAAACAGCAAGGTTTTTGAGTCCCCTGCACATCTTCTGTAATGCTAATTATTTTTAATTTGATTGCATTCACTGGCTTAAGACCTGTTGCTTTAAATTCTTCATTGTTCATGGCGCGTAAGACTGCAGGCAACCTCCTAACCCATTCTGTGTTACGCGTTCTATCTATAATTTCTCTGTGATATTGATAGGTAACAGACGTTCAGCTAGATTCTTATTAAAGTTTTCTACTAGGGCCTGCGATCGTGGTTTGCCTGGGATCCCTCTCTTAACGTAACATGATGTTTTAAAAACAGCTGGTTTACAGACCCTTTAAACTCTTTTCCATCATCAACCTGGATCAACCTAGGATACTTTAATGGGCCTCGCATGTATATTTGTTGTAAAGCCACAGCCACAGCAGTTGAGCTTTTATCCGTTAAAGGTTCAGCGTCTTTGTATCTTGAAGCCATGTCAACAACTGTCAGAGCATACTTAAAAACTTTTTTCTTCTAACTTTGTCATGTGGAAGATACAGCAAATCCATCTGGTGGGTGTCATTTGGAACTGAATTTAACAATCTAGGCCTTATTATTCTTTTGGGGGCAGGCAGATATATTTGCCAAATTGCCTGTTTTGAAAGCCAGTCTTTCGCATCTGATTCAGACACTCTAGCAGCTTTACTCAGTTTTTCAATAGCAGTCTTTCCTTTCCAATACCCTTTAGGAGAATAATAGATTTTGTACTTCATATTGTCCATAAGAAGGACTGTAATTTTAATTGTATTTTTAGATTGTTTGCGCAAGAATATAGATTGCCCCCATAGCGCCCACAATAAAACCAATTTCTGCTATTTTCTGTTCTTCCGATGGCTCATAAAAGTCAGACAGTTCTGGCGGTGGTGTTGTTAGAAACTTCTTTCCTGTCACTAAGTAATACTCATTCATTGCCTCATCAACGTCTGTAAATGTGTGCTCTGCATGACCCTGTCCCTTAACTTTTTTATTAATAAAGTCTAAGTGAGCAATTCGTCTTTTCTCATAAGCATCTCTTGCCTTAGCTAAATCTTCTATTGCCTTGTTATGGCGTTCTCTCTCTTCATCGACCGCAATTTACTAAACATATAATTGCTTCCAGAGAAGGCCAAGGCATAACAATAGCTCCCTCTACCATCATAACTACTCCCGCCATCTTTTTATAAATTATTTTCTTATGAATTAATCTTTCTATGAACTAATATTTTCTGGTATAATTCCCTGTGTAACAGAAAGTCTTTTGAGGCAATCCCTGCAGTAATTACAACTATAAACATTAACAACGTCCTCAAGTCTAACCTTCCTAGGTCGGCAGGCTTCATTCTAAACATGTTTTTTTGCTGACACGCTATAGCCTATACTAAGGCCGCTAATTACAGCAGAGTGGTAAATCGTATTGATAATCTTTTTTTCACTCATCTTTTTACTAACTAAAAAAATAATTAAAATAATCATAATACGAAAGGCTGTCTATGTGCTTTTTAATCATATAATCTTTTGTTGTTAAAGCTAAAAATAAAGTTGCAACTAGTTTTGGCAAATCTTCTATCTTCCCCATGTTTGGTGGTTTTATTCCTAACAAACATTTTGCAAGGGTTGAATAAACTATAACGCCAACAATAGGCACTGCATAATTAACCAACTTTAAACTCATGGATTTAAAAGTATTATATTATTTTTTTATTGCTTTTTAAAAATGGATTGTGACGAACTATTAAAGTGTGAGGAGCAAGCAAACCACTCAGCAGACCACTGCCATAAAGAAAGATTATATTCTCTAGCTGCGTGTGGAAAAACTAGACAGTATTTAGGTGTTGAAGTAAGTATTGAACAGATCCAACAATTGTCTACTTCAGACGTTGAGAAGTACTACGCTAGGTACGAAGCGCAGCTAGGATCAAAATGGTTAGATCGGTGGGTCAGACAATAATAAAATATAATTAGCCTATATGCTAAGTTAGTAAGTAAGGTGGCGCCAGTTGATTCAGAAGAAGATTTAAAATACGACTTATCGCAAGATCCGGTGTTAAACAAGTCCCTAGAAACTCCTGCATGTGACATGTACTACAGATTTGGGACTATGTTATGCCCATTCATCATGGGGTTAATTACTTTTAATCATATTAATTTTGATCATATTAAATTTAATCGCAATAAAAAAAATGAGCGATCAGGAGAAGAAGACGCCGCAGGATCCTCCACAGAACCCTTCGCAGGAGCAGAATGTACCACAAGTGAGTAGTGTTACTAAGGCTAAAAATCCTGGCTGAATGGAACAAACTGAGAAAATCAAACCAATCAGCAAAACAAAATTGTTAGATAGTAATACAACATCTTCACAACAACAACAACACAATTAACAACAACACAGTCACAATCAAACAATAAGACGTATCATTATGTATTGGGTGCTGCTGCTGTTGTTGGTTTTTTTGCATATAAATACCTAACACCATACCTAGCAACAAAGCTGCAAGCCCCCACAGTAAAAGAAGAAGAACCGTCTTCTGCAAAAAAAGTGCAACCTCCTGCAGTAGACCCATTTTCTATGGAATAGTTTTTAAGACCTAGATAAAGTACAAGTTAAGAACTAGATAAGTACAAGTTAAGTTAGTTATAGAAAGTACTTTTTAAGTTAAGTGCAAGTAAATTGCAAGTTAAGTGCAAAAAAATATAGTTCTTTTTTTAAGTACTAGTTAGGTTCTTAAGTTAAGTACTAGTTATGTTCTTAAGTAAGTTCTTGTTATGTTCTTGTTAGGTCTTAAGTTAAGTACAAGCCAAGTCAGTCAAGTTAATCTTTTAAAGTTCTCCAATGCCCTACAGCATATGAAAACTCAGGATTGACGTTAAGTTCTCTTGTTATTGTTAGAGACTAGTGATTTTTTGTTAACAGCAGTTGTGTTTACTTGATGAAGAGTAGAGCGCAATTAACATTTGTGTGATAAAATACTTTGTTTTCAAAGAGAGCTTGCTTGTAGTTATCGTGAGTTTTATTTTTTTTGACAACTGCTTTACTTACACCTTTAGCTTTTTTCATTACAGAAGTCTGGCTAGCAACGCTGTACATCTTTGACCGCAAACCAACATATTCTTTGATAACCGTCCCATTGAGTTCATCCTTCATCTTCTAATCACTTTCTTGTTCACAGTTGAATGTAAAGGACTGTCTTTTGGATAGTCACATGTGTCGTACCACCCATCAGCTCCTTTAACCACTTCTGTTTCTAAATCCTTATAGAAGTCTTCTGTAGGAACGTCTAGAATAAAAGAGTCAGTGTCTGTGTAAAGTACTCTTGCTTCTGGGTACAGCGGTTTAAAATAGTCGTACAGAAATTCTAACATTAATAGCTTTTACAACTCTAATACAGTAAAGCCAATAAACACCGGCTTGTCCAACTTAACATCCTTTTTCTTATCATAATGCCAACCAAGCTGTCGTTAAATCTTCTAAAGATTTGATAGTTAGGTTTAGAGGCAAACTTAATTGCTTGGTTTCTTTTGTAACTAATTTAACATCTTTACGATTGTGTACGTTCTCCATGGTTTTGCCAAAACAGCTGTTGTTCATAAGTTTAAAGAAGTCTTTTTCTGAAGCATCAGTCGCTTGGGTTCTAAGATCAGTATTCTTCTTGATGTATGGTCTCATAAAGGGCTCTTGGTCACAGATAATTATCTGTGAACAGCTGTTAGTTTCAGTCCGTGTCTTAAGTAAAACTGTAACAGTCTGTAATGGCACACATATTTAGTTTTATGCTTAAGATTAGGCACAAGTTTAGGAGGTTCGATGGGACTCATCTTTAATCTTTCTGCGGGGTAGGGGGTAATCGTTGTGGAGATCGTGTAATTCTTTAGGATATTTAAGTCTACTTCCAAGATTAGTCCTGCTGGATTATCAGGCGTAAGTTTTGACAACATGCCTAACACAGTGTTATCATGAGGCCCTTTTATCATTTTAAAGTTTCTCAGTGGAAGTGGTTGACTCATGGCCCACTAATACAGATTGTTAGCGTCTAAGTACATTAGATAGTTGGATGGTTTAGTGGGGTCATAATTGTCTAAATACTTGTTGTTGGCTTTGCAGTAAGGGTGTGAGGCCATGCTAATACCTCCCCTCATCCCGTCTTCAATCATCTGAATGTGTGGGTAGATCAGAAATTAAGTCAATCTTGATGTTTGTAGACTTTAAGAATGCATCCCAAGAAAGGCCTGGGCGAGATGTAATGTGATGAGTCTAAGTTGTAATGTTTCATGCATGTAGATCTGTAATTCTGAAAGACGTCTGCCAATAAACACACGTCAGCCAAAAATATTGATCGTGATAATCGCCCATCGTTTCACAGTGTAATTCTGTCCCAGGCTTTTGAGCGTATTCATAGTCAGAGTCAGTTTAGTCTTTGCCCCTAAGACTAGAAAAGAAAGCGCCTTTAGGAGGAAGTGAGTCTTCGTCAAACCAGACCTGGTTACCCCTCAGAAATTCTATGTGTAGGTTTTGGGTCAAAAATGTGTACAATTGTGTCTAAAATGTGTAAGCTTTTGCAGCGCAAAGTAGCTGCGTAGGAAACAATACTGAATGCATTCCAGACATTAGAAACACTGAAAAGTTATTACTATAAAAGATGTATTTTCATGAAATGCATTAAATTGGCTTCTTTAACAATCAATGATTGTCAAACTAATCCAAGTTCCTTGCCAGTATCCTCTGATGGGCAAAAGCCTTTGCTCAGGAAATTAACAAGAACATTAACTGATGTGAATTTTCTTTTATAACACTTTAAAATAACTTTCTTCACTTTTTACTGTACTGAGGACATAACTGGAAAAAAAAATCTTGAAGTAATCTATTTCTTTCATATGCTACTATGGCACTTTTTCACTGTTGATAAGCTAACCAGTCTTTCTGAAGAGCACAACAATTATGATGTGAACTTTACTTCAGACTTTGGTGATTCCAGCTCCTAACCTTTAAATTGTCAGCTGAAAGGCCATGAACTGCATCTATTAAAGAACAGTCAGCCTTCTTCAGGATGAGAAGACTTTCAAGAATTTCACTGGACAGTGTGCTCCTTTGGGGCCGGGGGGGGGGGGGGGGGGGGGGGGGGGGGTGTGGGTGGGGGGGGGGGGGGGGGGGGGAGGGGGGGTTTTTGGGGCTTTTGTCCCTCTCCGCGAGTAGTCATGATGTTCCAGTCTCTCATCAGAAGTGCCTGCAGAACTCGACTTCACAAAAAAGCTTTAAATGTTCATTGCCTACCGTTTTCCACAATCACTGTTTCCCTTGTGGCTTTTGCTACCGATGTGCGCCTGAACGTCAAAGCGACCACTGAAGCAATCGCGATTTTGACAGTTACACGTGTGCTGTGTGCGAACGTATCGCCCTTCTTTGACGCAGTAATGAACTTGAAAATAGTTATGATACGCTGGTTTGTACTTCTGTTCATATTTCTTTTTCTTTTGGATCACAGCTTCTACCAATGAATCTGAATTTTCGTTGTCTGTTTCATGCGCGCGAGTTGAAGCTGAGTGAGAAGCAATGTTGATGCATTCATAGAGGCAGGAAGTACGCATGCGCCATCGGAACTTTTAAAAGTTGGACCAGCCTTGGAATCGGGCCCGGGGTTTCGTGTTCGGGGGCCATTTTCGTAAAACTCGTTCACAAAAAATTGTACAAAAGGTTTTTTAAACGTAAAAATCGTTTGGGGTTTTTATTAAAAATTTTTTGGGGGGAAATTTTAAAAGCAAAAATCGTAAAGTGCACAGGTCTGTCAAAAACCCATCCCCCGAGTTATTATTTAAGGGGAAACTTTTACGCATAAAGGGTGGGGCAAAATATTGTTTTTTAATTGGGAAAAACTTGTGAGATCCCGCCCAACTTATCCAAAAAAGCCAACAATTTTTGGGCTGGTCATTAAAAAAGGGAAAAGAGTCAAGAGTAAAAGTCATGTACTTTTTGAAGAATGTGCAAATGAGGTAACCCTCCCTTTTAAAATTTAAAGGGAAAAGCTTCATGATGAAATGAGAACGTTTTGCCTCGTTTAAATTATGAAAGAAAAATAGGTAGTTTTTTCCCTGGCTTAGGGTCAACCTTAATGAAGGGTTACAATTGGTTTTTGGGAGCCCCCCTAAAATTTCCAGTAATTTTGATCGTGGGTTTTCTTAATGTGGCGTTTTTCTGTTTAGGCCCTTAGCTCTAAGCCCCCAAATCCAAAAGTGTTTTAGATGGGGTCCAAAAAATTTTGATTTTAGGAATTAACAATGTCTGAAAGATTTAGTTTGGGTTTGGGTAACTGATTGCGAAGTTTTTTCATCTGCTCTAAAAATCTGTTGCTGCGTTTGGGGGGCCCCGTAAATCTCGGGGGGTTGTTTTGTTGACCCCCTTTCAAAACCCAACAAAAAATTAAAAAGCATAAGAACAGGGTCTGATGGGGGGGTTAATAAGGTTGTTTTTTGTTCTTGCTGTTGGGGCCATAGTAAATGCAGTAAAGCGAATTTCCCAAAATCCAAACATAAACCACGTAGGCCCTGCAAATTTTTTGTATTTTTTTCTTTTTAAAAAAAAATAATTTAGACCCGGTTTTAGGTGTGAGGAGTTTTTGGTTTTTACAGTTACAAAAATTTTACAATGAGTTCTATGACGGGAAACTGCTTCTATAGTTGGGATTCTAACTAAACACCTTCTACAAAGCTCCTGTTTAGATTTATGCTTTGATGTATATTCTAACAGTCTGCTTATTGTTCTGATTAATACATAATGGCTCTTTGTACTATCTGCAAACAGTATCAAGTCTACATGTTTGTTAAGACGGTTCGCCTAAAGTAGGTGCGTTTGGAGAAATCCTTAGAGGCACTAGATTAGCTTCTACAGACCATGTGTATACGTTTACAGTGATTGGTTTATTTTGTTCTTCAAACTGAGATATGCTTTCTATGCTTACTGGAAAGGTTATGTTATCAAAGTTCAGCTCTTGCTTATATTGTTCATAATTAGATACTCTGTTTGCATGATTTTTAACAGAATGTAAATGTGCTAAAACACACCACATAAAACACATGTTGTCAGAATTATGTATGTTTAAGACTGCTCGTTTTAACTCTTAACTCTTTTGGGAGAGGAAGGTAAGAATTGCCAACTATAGGATAGAACTTAGTTTGTCTCAATTTGATTTCAAGGACTGTTCCTTCAGACCAGCCAGAACCCCTTAACTTTGCCTCCTCACTAGCATGGTTAAACTGTGTAAGCATGTAATCAGCCCAGTTAGAGTTAAAGTCGTGATAGCTGATTACTTCTTTCTGTTTAGTTGAAACCCAAACTGGCATGTTAGTATCATCAGGCGTTATATAAATCAATCAGAACAGCCAACAACACTTTTACTGGCGGCTCCATCTGAAGAGACTCTGGGATTTTAGAGATAGCATGTGCTACACTTTCATGAACATTTGTGGGGTTAATGATGTCCATGTCTACTTCACTAAACATATTGCTTAATTGTTTGTCACCACCAAATATTTCTTCCATCGTATATAGTTTTCCATCCTCGAATTTACTTGTGGTCATCATTTTTAAAGCCGCAATATTTACGTAAACTAAAAAATAAAATGTATATAAAAGTAAGTAAACACGCTTTTTATTCTTCACCCAATGTTGCAACACTTCAAGACACGCTAACCTTACAATAACACCCACTAATATTTTAGCTTTTTCTGAATCACTACAGTCAATGTTCATCACTTTAATTGCTTCTTTAAATAGTTCGCTATGATCTTTTATTATATTGTTTACATCATTCTCAAAACCAAATTCACTAAAATCAATGTTTAATACTTTCATTGTTTCGTCAAATAGTTCATTACAATTCTTTAAATCAGATTCACTGAGTTCGGCAGCCGTTTTTAAATCTAAAATAAATAAAAAATAATTGTAAATTCAGCTGTTATTTATAGCCTTTTCTAATCGTAAAACCTAATCTTTATTAAAGTGAATAACTACTCCTTCAGGGCTGGTAGAAAAAGTTAGATTAACATCTTTAGAAGCCATATAATCAACTAAAATGGCAACCAACTTTACAGCGGGTTGGGGCCAAGAATCTGGTATTTCACTGATGGCCTGCTTCACGCTTGTTTGTATATTTATGCGATTAAAAAGATCAGTAATTGATTTTCAAACCTTCTCCTTAACTCTTCTCTATGGGCCTTCCAATTCAGCTTGTAAAGTATATTAGTAAGCTTTTTAACGTCTTCGGGCTTCATTTTTAAACCAGAATAAATTATAAATTAAAAAAATTAAGTAAGCCGCAGAATCTCTCTCTCTCTCTCTCTCCCCCTCATTCACTCCCACATCTCTCTGTCTCTGTCTGTCTGTCTGTCTGTTTCCGTCTTTGTTTGTCTGTCTGTCTCCACCTCTCCCTCTCTCTCATTTGCACACATGCACACGCATGTCAAGGGAAACAACTCCGTAGACGTTTTGTAACTTGAAAACAGGAGTTGTCCCCCGTATATCTAGGAGTGACGAATTCTCATCAAAACGAACAGAGTCTATGACTTAACGATAGTTATTCAGAACCGCACACACACACACACACACACACGCACACACACACAACACGGGAATCATTCACACAATAGACAGGGCGGTGCTTGTGGGGAAAGTGAAAGGGGCTTTTTGTGGTTCACACTTGAACGATGTAAATTCGAGACAGCCACCAAAAGCACTTATCAAAGTCCTGAATATTGATCACAGGATCTCTTTCAATGTTCTATCGGCGGCCACCTGAAAAGGCAGCCTTTGTAAGTGAAGCGGAGCGTAGGCACAGCTCAAGCCAGTCGGCGGTTATGCATAACCGTTACTATTTTTAGACCCGCGTCATGCGTTTGTGGCGTTCACTGAGAGTCTTGCAGGGTAGTTGTCGGAGGTAGACTGAGAGGTTGTTTCCAATATTCTCCAAATTCAGGGACTTGCAGCATGGCGTGAATTTGTTTTAAATTGCTGGAAATGAAACTGATTGGAAGCCCAACAATGTAAAACCGCCAATACCCATAAAGCACATTGGCAACAGCGCGCAATTTGCGTGCATGATCGTCGGAATATCCACATTTCTCTTTAAGCCATTGAGCCCAAGTTTCTTTTATTCTCCCATCTTTTCTTTCCGCTTCATGCCAATTTTTGCAAAGATTCAAAAAATGCCCAAATTGAACGTAGATCATGATTGTTTGAGCATCCTGCTTCTTCACATTTCTCACGCCCTTTTGCAGCCTGTCAACAATTTCATTTTCAGTTGTTGTTTGTGAAAAAAGGTTTTCCGAAAACGTTTCTCTTGAAATAGATGATTGAATGTCAGCCTGATTTGCCACAAGATAGTCATGTAATTCTTGCGGTGTTGAAGGTTCTTTTCTCCTTTTCTTGCTCCCTTTCTTTCTTTGAACAATTGCTCAAGCTTTCTTTTAGGCTTCTTTGGCATTTCTGAGGTCCTTCTGTTTTTGCTTTTTCAATTATTTCTATCATTTTTTTGAAAGTAGTATTGATTCTCCCGCAAAATAATCATTTCTTCTTCAGTCCACAATTCTGTTGGTGTTGGGGGTGGTAATGGAGATTTTGAGCTTGTTGAAAAGTAGAAGCTTGATCCATGTCAGGTAGAATTAAAGTTGATGGCTGTGTTGAGAAATCTAATAAATCACATGAAAATGGTTTCTCACCAGCTGGATATCTTGTGTCTCTTTAGTTCACATAGCCAGTAAAAGTCTTACTGCACACATCACATGAAAAATATTTTCTCACCAGTATGGATATTCTTGGAGTCTTCAGGTAACCTGGCCGTGTACAAGTCTTACATGCACACATCACATGAAAATAATTTTCTACCACTAGTACCAGTATGGATCATCTTGTGTGCCTTCAAATGACTTGCCCATGTAAAAGTCTTACTGCACACACCACATGAAATGGTTTCTCACCAGTATGGATCATCTTGTGTCCCTTCAGATGACGTGCTTCTGTGAAACTCTTACTGCACACATCACATGAAAATGGTTTCTCACCAGTATGGATCATCTTGTGTCGCTTCAGATGACGTGCTTCGTGAAACTCTTACTGCACACATCACATGAAAATGGTTCTCACCAGTATGGATCATCTTGTGTCCCTTCAGATAACGTGCTTCTGTGAAACTCTTTCTGCACACATCACATGAAAATGGTTTCTCACCAGTATGGATCATCTTGTGTTTCTTCAACGTACTTGCCTTGTAAACGTCTTACTGCACACATCACAAAAAAATGGTTTGCCGCCAGTATGGATCATCTTGTGTTTCTTCAGGTCGCTGCCCAGTAAAAGTCTTACTGCACACATCACATGAAAATGGTTTGTCGCTAGTATGGATCATCTTGTGTATCATCAGGCTATATACATGTGTAAAGTCTTACTGCACATATCACACGAAAATGTTTTTTGACCTCTGTGGATCATCTTATGTGTCTTCAGATTACCATACTGTGTAAATGATCTGCTGCACACATCACAAGTGAACAGATTTTTCTTTCTTGGTTTCAACTTCACCTTTTCTACTGATGTCACAGTTGTACTGAGCACACCACAAACCACTTGTTTCTGGGCTGACCCTGATGCTTGGCAAGCGAAAGACACAGGTTTGTCGTTTCCTGTATAAACAGAAATTTTACTTCATATCAGTGTCATAATCATCTTACATCACTACCATCTACATACTGACCAGATCATAAACATCACTCCTATCCTTTATCAGTCTTATCAAAAATCAAACAGGGTAACACAAAAAGAAAAGGAAAAGAAAGCAAGCCAGTATCTTTCACTGCATTAACGTGAATGGATCAAAGCTTCAGGATATCAGTTAAACTGACAAATGGGTTCAATGAGCTGCTAGTTTCAGCTCTCAAAGTGAGTGATAATATTCTAAGCCCAGGTGACTGACTACAGAGGGTTTGGGTGAAGGAAGGGAAAGGGGGGTTGGGAAGGGTGGCAGACGGGAAGAGGGACTGGAGGAGGAAGGAGGAGAGATGTGGAAAGGAGGCATAGAGGGGAGCTCCCCTTCCCCCCCCCCCCCCTCCCCCTCCCTCAGCATGAACTGAATTCCTTGATTTTTAAACCCATTTTGGTCTCCTCTCCTGCACAGAACAAAAACTTACCTGCAGCATACTTTCCCCAGGTCAAAGGACCAATGTTACTGTCAAATGGACAAAAGCAGTATTCACCCACAGAATCATGCATAGAAAAGTTTTAGTTTATCTGATGAGCTCAGGAAGTTAAAGACTAAAGTGTTTAACCTCAGGCACGTGACAAATATTCCTGTGATCTTCTCACGCAAATGGGAAGGATGGAGATTTTGAGGTGGGGGGAGGGAGAGGGAGGCAATGGATTTCCACACTGTTATGAACAAAAAACACAATTTCCCGTATTTCCACTGCAATAGTTTTATAGTACTTAGTCAAATTTCCAGGATCCAGAATACTGTTTGCTTGCATTTAGTTACTGTGTAAACCAAAGTCCACACACACCTCATTAATCTACATCATAGTTATACTCCTTCCTTCATGACTTCACACACACCACACACACACACACACACACACACACACCCACACACACACACACACACACACACACACACACACACACTCACACACACACACAACACACAACACACACCACCACACACACAACACACACCACAGCCTAGTTCTCCATTTTTTTCCAACTCATATAAACTGAGAAAGAAAAAAAATCTTCGGAAAAGGTATGGAACTTTTAATCCATCTTTCATTCTTTATCATTCTCTGGCTAATCAAGATGGCTTCGGGGTTTCTTTTTTCTTTCAATCACTGTACAGGTGAATGTTTTTGAATGAACAGTACAGGCACAGGTCCCAGCTACACTCACTTTGGGCAAACAGGATATTAACTGCCATCACTGTCAGCTTATTCAGCCATTGCCAATCCACATTTGTTCTGATTTAGTCCTCCATGACTGTGACCACATCATCCTCTTTCTTAAGTTAAGGAAAGTCATGATTCCTACGCTGTCACAGCACCTCACAGAATTTCACTTTTAAGTTAGGCCTACAGAAAGACTGAACATGCTGGAAACTCACTTATTACCTATGTTAAGAGATAGAAAACTCACGGGGTGACAGCCCTGATGTGGCCCTTTGCGGTCGGCTGGGCTATAAGCAACATTATCTTAGATAGAAAAAACTCAACTCAGATGCAAATTTGAAACTGATAGCATTTGGAAGAGGAAGGGAATGGTAGGGGGAAAGGAGAGGGGAAGGGGTTAGGAAGCAATGAGGGAGGGAGGGGGCATTGCTTTATATTGTTTTATTTTCATTTTTGTTTCATGTTTGGGGGACTTGAATTGATGGGAAGCTCCATCAAGACTAAAAATCAACTTGACAATATCAAATTTTCATACTAAACTAGTGCAAAATAAGTTCTATTCAAATGGACGCAGTAGTTCTACAAACCTGTTCATCAACTCCTTGTCTGCTCCTATCTTCATCTGTACTTGTCATGGATTCAGATCTGACGGTATCACATGCCGCCTTCACCATGATGTCCGTTGGTGCTTCTGTCCACACGTCGCTTATGAGGCTTGCTGTGACAGTATCATTCATGGTGACATCACTGCTGTTGTTTGATGTGACTGGTACATTCTTGACATCACAGCTGATCTTTGATGTGACTGGTTCAGTCTTGATGTCATCACTGATGATGTATGATGTGATGGGTTCAGCCTTGATGTCATCACTGATGATGTATGATGTGATGGGTTCAGCCGTGGTGACATCACTGCAGATGCATGATGTGACTGGTTCAGTCTGATGACATCACAGCTGATGTTTGATGTGACTGGTTCAGTCTTGATGACATCACTGCTGATCTTTGATGTGACCAGTTCAGTTTGATGACATCACTGCTGATGCTTGAGGTGACTGGTTCAGTCTTGATGACATCACAGCTGATGTTTGAGGTGACTGGTTCAGTCATGATGACATCACTGTCAACATTAGCTGTGGATTCAGACTTAATGCCACCAACAGGTTCAATCTTAACATCAGTTACGGTGGTATCAGTATTACAGCACACTGAGTAAAAACAACGGTATGCGCACCCTTCACATCTGATGCTTCATTGCAAGGTTTTACTTCTGGTGTTCAAAATTCTCTGCAATCAAAGAATCTGCTGATACAGAGGAGCTGTGCAAACAAATGCAGGATTGAAGACTGATGTCTGCTTCCTTTCCTGGTCGTCTGCTATCTGGAACTGGTGAAGGAGATCCCTCTTCACATCAGGATGAATGGTTCAGCTTTAATCCTTGACCATAACCTGTCTGTCCATCTGGTTCAGATTTGGCGAGGGTAGCTGATGGATTCTGACAGGTTGTTTCATGAAGTATTTTGGCTGTGATCTCATAATTCATTTCGGACGAATCATAAATGCAGTCTGAAACAGACAGAGGATTGATTGTCTGTGGTAATCATAATAAACATGAATCCATAATCATAATCACTATAATCATCAGACACCTTGTCCCAAACAATCAAAGGCCAAACTTTACATGTGTCATTGTAAACAAGAGAAACAAAGAAGAAAAAAAATCAGAAAAATATGGATGTATCAGGACCTCTGCAATACTGATATTGTGTAAAAGACAAAGAAACCACCAATCAAATCATGTTGCTTCAAGCCCTCCCAGCCACAAAAGCCATATCTGGACTGAAACACCATAAAAACAGAACAAAGCGACAGAAATTAAAATGCAAAGTTGAAATTGAACACCATTTACTTCTGTACATCAAATGACACCCCCCCCCCCCTCCCCTCACTTCCCCCCCCCCCCAAGAGTCTGTCATACTCCCGTTAAAATCAAATTTTCTTTAAAACATCGATTTCTTTTTTTTATTTTTATTTTTTTAAAACACACACACACACACACGTCAAAAATCCAGTCCCAGGGAACATCCCGGAACAAGGTCTTCAATGAGCTTGCCGTTAAGTGTTTATGTCTGTCATCATGTAGCTCCCTACATTCAATTACAAATTGTCTAATGCTGAGCCATTCATCATATGGGACGCAATGTGGAGCTTCTTCACTCTGTAAAAGATACAAATGAGTTAAAAATGAACGGCCAGTGTGCAACTGGCATAAAACTATTTCTTCTTTGCAACCACCATAGGTAGACGATGGGAACTCTTAGGTTTGGACAAATCTGGGAATGACTTATCCATCTGTGTATTTCAGTCCTTTGCCAGGTCTCTGACATGATCATTAACCTTTGGTTTTAAATCTGAGTAGGGGATATATACACTGGAAAATTTCTTCGTTATGATATTCCTGGCCAATGATCAGTCATTTCATTTCCCCAAATGCCAACATGATTGGGAACCAAGCAAGAACATCATGACCTTTCGCTTTCAAACAGGTAAAAAAGTTTTTTTTTTAAAATGTTTTGAAGTTCAGGAGGCAGAGGTTATGGCCAGCTATGGTCTCCAAAGCTGACAGCGAATCAGACAAATCAGAAAGTCCTTCTTTATAGAATGAGAGATTATATTCAATGCTAGAACCAAAGCCGTACATCCAGCAGAGTAAATCAAACAATCTGATGGGAATATGCTTTGATTATATTTGAGAAGGAACACTTGGGCAAAAGGCTGCACAAGCCACTCCATCTTCGGACTTTGAACCATTTCATAAAAGAATGGAAATTTTGTACAGACATCAGTAAACAATGCCCTGTATGCCTGACGATTGGTGGGTTCTTTCCCAAAAAGAAGCAAGATCAATGCCAATTTCTGGTGTGAAGAAGGTCCACGGAGGCTTCTCTGGAAATTAACAGAAGTCGGACACAACTCCTAGATCAAGACATGTATGCATTCTGCCCACGAGGCTGCATTTGAAGTCCAAACAGAGGAATAGAAAAGGGATTGTCTTCAATTTACTTTGAAACTGAGGATTGAAAACAATTATAAAGGAAATTTTTATTCTAAAATTACGTTTAATCTAACATACTTACCGTGGCTCACTAATGCAATAAGCGGCAGCAATTTGCTATCCCTGCCTCGTATACAATAAAGTCCGTACAGACAAAAAAACCCTTGAAAGGGCCTCGTGCCTTGCGCATGCTCAGAACCATCCTCTTTTCGAGGTATATCAAACCTGACTGAGAATCCTGATGGAACCAGGAAGGCGGGGAGGTAGGGAGGGCCTCTGCGTGAGCCACGGTAAGTATGTTAGATTAAACGTAATTTTAGAATAAAAATTTCCTTTTAATTACACATACTATACCGGGCTCACCAATGCAGATGTCGCACTGCCTGGAAGGAGGGTCACCTGGTTACCGCCTGGAGGAGCGAGAAGAGCCGGAGCGTGTGGCGGAGACGGAAGTGTTGGGCCACCACAGCTGATGCGATGCCCCTAGACCCATCATCGCGCAGACGAGAAACGTCACGCAGGTAGAATTGGATGAAGGTGCCAGGGGAATGCAATATGCGGCATCTAACACACTCTGAATGCTGGCATTATGAGCTACTGCCAGCGAAGACGCCCATGCCCTAATCTCATGAGGTCTTGGTGAGAAAAACAGCCAAATCCCTTCAGGTCTCGCGTACGCAGCTTTAATGACTTCTCTCAGCCATCGAGAGATTGAAGAGCGCCTGATGTCCTCCTTATAACCTTCTTTGTAAGAGAGAAACAGGTGGCGCTGCTTGGAGCGAGAAGATTTCATGCGTTTCCTATACTCCCGCAGAGCGCGCACCGGACAGAGAGTGCGGTCTTCGTCGTCTGGGGCGAGAATAGAAGTGCGAGGAAGAATGGAGATAGTCGGGAAGGAGAACCTGGCGACTGGTTTTTACGCTAAAATTTCTGGGAGGTGGCGAAGAGATATCGAGCCATCCGGTTCGGAGGCTACGTCCCCAGGCAGGCCACTAAGGGCGTGGACTTCACTGCAGAGCCTCCCTGAGGCCAGGGAAACGAGAAAGGCTGTTTTGAAGGAAAGGAATTTCAGAGAACACTCCCGGATGGGCTCGTAAGGGGGGAGCCTGAGGAGGAGAGGGCTAAGAAAAGATCCCACGCCGGGGTACGGCAGGGGCATCGGGCCTCCTGTAGGGCTGCTCCTCTGACCAGATCCCGCCGAAGAGGGTCGTCCACGAAGGAGGGGCCCCCTAATGGGGATAGTGGTGGAAATAGCCGCCCTGTGAACCTTAACAGAGGAGGCTGAAAGTTTTTTTCTCGATGAAAGAAAAGCTAGGTAGTTCGCCAATTGGCATTGAGAGGGAGAATGAGGTGATACTGCGTGGTTGGAGCACCAAGAGAGCCAGCCATTCCAGTGGACACTGTAGACACTTTGGGTGCCTGGCCTGTGGGCATGTTCCACAAGGCGATTACCGCTGGGGAGGCGCCTTGTGCAGACAGCGCGTCCCGCACAGTAGCCAGGCGTGAAGATGCAGCACGTTTGGATTGCCGTGTGGAATGCCTGACCGTGGCTGAAGCAGGGACTTTGCTTTTAAGGCGAGCGGTATCGGAGGCAGTGAGACAGGTGTAACAGTTCTGGAAACCACGCTTGGGCCGGCCAGCGTGGAGCACAAGAATAAGCGTGGCTGCGTCTTCCCTTGCTTTGCGGAGAACTTTTCCCAGAATGGGGAACGGGGGAAAGGCATAGCCGTCAGTCCGGACCAAGGGATGGACAGGGCGTCCACAGCCCACGCTGCCCGGGTCGGAACTGGGGAGAAATACAGTGGAGACGGTGGTTGAACCGGGTGGCGAACAGGTCTACCTGTGGTTTGAACCATACAGTCCAGAGAGGTTCCAGGATTGAGTGGACGAGAGTCCATTCTGAGGGAAGAACCATGTGCGACCTGCTGAGGGAGTCCGCGAGAATGTTATCTTCCCGGGAACGTGCTTGGCCGAGATCCGGATTGATTGTGTCTCGCACCAAAGGAGAAGCTGTTCCGCCCTCAGGGACAGGGAGTGAGAACGCCCCCCCCCCCCCCCCCCCCCCCCCCCCCTTGCTTGTTGATATAACACGCCACAGTCGTGTTGTCGGTGTTGAGGAGAACGTGTTTTCCCTTCAGGAAGGGAAGAAACTCCTTGAGGGCTTTGAACACGGCTTCCAGCTCCAGCCGATTGATATGCCAGGATCCCCTCTCCGGGGACCATTGCCCGGCCGCCGTCAGAGGCTGACGTGGGCACCCACCGGACTGGGACGCGTCTGTGAACAGGTCCTCCTGTGGAGGAGGGGGTGTGATGGGATTCCCTGAGCCAGCCAGGACTGGGAGTGCCATTGGGCCACCAATGATTGGAACCACTGACCAAGAAGGATCGTCTGCTGGCTGTACACTGGGGTGGTGTGGAATGCTCCAAGGCAGAGACCAAGCCATCTGCAGGCTGTACACTGGGGTGGTGTGGAATGTTCCAAGGCAGAGACTAAGCCCTTGATGTGGAATGGGATCCAAGAGTTCCAGGTAGCAAGGTCTCACAGAGCTGTACACAGCACAGCCATAGTCCCGTTTTAGAATGGACCAAGGCTCTGTAGAGGTGCAATAAAGTTTTCTTTTCAACCCAATCAGTGTGTGCTATGACCTGCACAATGTTCAGAGCTTTTTGGCAAGAAGTTTTCAGTGTTCAATAATGTGAGTTAGAAAGCTGTGCTTTTGATCAAAAATAACTCCCAGAAATTTGGCCTTCTTTACATCTAGAACTAAAATTTTACGTATTTGGATTTCAGGATCAGCAAAGAATGATACAAGTTATGAAAGTGAATGCACTGGGTCTTAATAACTGAAAAGGTAAAGCCATTTCTTCCACCCACAGATGTACTTTATCCTCAAAAACCTGGAGCCTACACTGAACACTTGGGTACAAGCTTCCAGGTGCAAAGAGGGCAAAATCATCTACAATGAGCAGTCAGAATCCTGCTGAACTGAATTAACAATGTTGTTGATCTTTATGCTAAAGAGGGCAGAAGATAGGATGTTCTCTTGTGGAACAGTCCAAACACCTAAATTCTGTTCATGAACAGAGAGAGTGACCGAAACCCAAACTTGAAAGTGTCATTCTGCTAAAAATAGTTTAATGAAAAGTGGAAGATGACCCCAAACAAAGAAACCGCATTAAGAAAAACAACAACAAAAAACAAACAAACCACCAAACTCATAACAACACCAATAATGATGATGATGCTGATGCTGATGATGGCAATAACAATGATAATAATTACAATGAAAATGACAATGATAAATCAGGTAATATAGTATATCTTGAGTGCTTTTAATTCTGATGTCGAAACTAGTGAAAGCACTTCACCATGACAAAGGCCAAACCTTGTATATGTGAATTCAGACACGAAACACACTTACCTGGATGTCTCTTGCTCCCACCCCTCCCCACTCCCACTTCCCCTCCACCAACACAACACACTGATACTATCCATCTATATATAATACCCCTCACCTCGTCATAACCACCGAGCAAAGTGCCAGTTAACCACTCTAAACTGAACATTACCAGTAATATTGGCACAGTAAGAACAACAGGCAGAGCTTGCCACAGATAACAAATTTGAGTTGAAAGTGTGAGGGCATGTGTGTGTGTGTGTGTGTGTGTGTGTGTGTGTGTGTGTGTGGTGTGTGTGTGTGTGTGTGTGTGTGTGTGTGTGTGTTGTGTGTGTGTGTGTGTGTGTGGTGTGTGTGTGTGTTGTGTGTGTGTGTGTGTGTGTGTGTGCGTGCGTGTTGCTCTGCTACGAATTATTATGTACTTTAGATAATTAGTATAAAAGACAAATTTCTGTAAAATTATAAAAGCAATATTATCTTTAGTTCAAATAAAGAAAATAGTGCCTCCTGAAAACAGATGCTAAAAAGGTTAAAGATAATGCTACCCAACATTATTTACATTTTTTCTGCATAAAGAATACAAAAGGCATGTTATTTATGACGAACACATTCTGACAACATGCAAACCAGTTTTGTTTCCATTAAATGTTTTAAAACCCAGGCTAAAATACACCTGGAATGGAAATGATAGATTTTGTGTCTCTTTTGTTTTAAATATGAATCAAGTCTGCACGTTTCAACTGAACAAGTCTATAAAAACTTAACGCACACACACACACACACACACACACACACACACATATATATATATATATATATAACACCGGCTGTGGGCAACCCAAACTCCATCCTGACGATAGCCAAGCACTGGAAACAAATTTGTAGATAATTTTAATATTCCTCTTAATACTTGACTTAACTAATATTGCTCCCCAAGGTGTTGAGCACTTGTAGAATTGTTTTAGGCTTTTTAACCATATATATATATATATATATATATATATATATATATATATATAAACATCCAAACAAAGAAGATAACAACAATCACGTAAAATCTTTCCCAATATTTCAACCACTTTTGGTCTTCCTCAAGGGACTTTAATGATAGAGTTGCATGTAGCAGCCTCCATTCACACTTTTTTTAAAAACAGCTCACCACAGTTCCAAAGGTTAGAGAAAGGACAACAGTGGAAGGGTAGTAAGCTACGGGGAACACGGAAAATAGGGGTAGGAAAGAGAGAGAGAGAGAGAGAGAGAGAGAGAGGAGAGAGAGAGAGAGGAGAGAGAGAGAGAGAGAGGAGGAAGGGAGGGAAAAAAAAGGGGGGAAGGGGGTGGGGAGGGGTGAGAAGGGGAGAAAAAGCAGGGGAGAGGGGAAGTAGGGGGCACGAGTACATCTCAAGTATTTCTTTTCAACGATCCCAAGAACAGTATTTTTGTCTGTATAAAATGTCCCTATCTAAGACAACAAGTTCCATAAAAGACAGATTTCCAGACAAGAGTGTGCCTCAGCAGTACAGTTGAAGATCTCAAAGAGTTAACACAATATACGACATGAAACGTTACCATATTTTAAACTGTACAGAATGTCCAAGTTAAAAATCATATACTTTCCTTTAAGTCGTAAGTTCAAACAGTGTAACGTCATAACAAAACTGTAGAGAATGTAAATATGCGGGGTCAAGCTCACCCATGTTATTTTGCACGAAAACCCCCCTTTTCCCATACACATCGCGTCCATCACATATCAGTTTTGACCAATTTTAACACCTGTTTTTAAACAAAATTAACACCTCAAAACCTCTAAATATTGACGTTATTAACACATTAAAACGGGGGCTTACGTGCTAGATAAGATCTGGTGATCGTGAACAAAGATATTTACATTCTCTTACAGGGACATGAAATGAACTAAATATTTTTAAAATTTATATGGCGGCAATCCTACTCCAGACACATGCTGCGACTTACTATTTTTTTAATTGTCGTTTTTTAATCTGGTTTAAAAAATGAACCCCCACGTAGTTATAAAGCTTACAGAAATATTTGATGATTTTGGGTGGGTGATTAATGCTGGAGTTGATAAAGAAGTATTAAAGGACATGTTTTGATGGATTTTATATAACAGAACTTTTTGAAAGTTTAACTATTCGAAAAAGCGTATTGAAAGCTGTTAGTATAATCCCAAAGTCTTGGCCTAAACCAATTATAAAGCTTTTTGCTATTTTACTTGATAATATTGCCCCCGAAGATGCTGACCTGCATGTGTCTGATGATCTTGAAGGAGTAACTGTTACCTTTAAACCTGGTCAGTTTTTACGATTAGAAAAAGACTATGAGTAATAAATAATAACTGAATTTACAATTATTTTTTATTTATTTTATATTAAAAAAATTACTGCTGAACTCAGTGAATCTGATTTAAAGAATTGTAATGAACTATTTGACGAAACAAATGAAAGTATTAAACATTGATTTTAGTGAATTTGGGTTTGAGAATGATGTAAACAATATAATAAAAGATCATAGTGAACTATTTAACGAAGCAATCAAAGCGATAAACATTGACTGTAGTGATTCAGAAAAAGCTAAAATATTAGCAGGCGTTATTGTAAGGTTAACGTGTCTTGAAGTGTTGCAACGCTTGGGTGAAGAATAAAAGCCCGCTTTACTTACTTTTATACACATTTATTTTTTTAATTTACGTAATATTTTGAGTTAAAATGATCCTCACAAACGCGTCTGAGTTTTGAAAAACTGCTAGCCGGCGCACTGGTGAAAGGTAGTAACAAACAATTAATCAATATGTTTAGCGAAGTAGACATTGACATCATTAATCCTACAAATGTTCATGAAAGCGTAGCACATGCTATCTCTAAAATCCCAGAGTTTCTTCAGATGGAGCCGCCAGTAAAAGTGCTATTGGCCGTTCTGATTGATTATATAACCCCCGATGATGATGTTGGCATGGGAGTCTGGGTTTCAACAAGGCAGAAAGAAGTTATTAGCTATCACGACTTAATTCTAACTGGGCTGATTACATGCTTACACAGTTTAAACCATGCAAGTGAAGAAGCAAAGTTAAGGGGTTCTGGGTGGTCTGAAGGAAAGTCCTTGAAAACAAATTTTAGCAAACCTTCTATCTTAGTTTGGGAAATTTTCTTTCCCCAAA
>CM031629.1:35260805-35271253 GCA_018398815.1 Conus ventricosus | reverse complement strand
ATTTTTCTTGGCTCTAGCTCGCGTTTTTTTACGGAGATTTTCTAGTTCTTCCCGTAAATCTTTGGTATTATTGTTTCAAATTGCTGCCATTTCTCCGCGGCCTCGTTTTCCACGTTTTTCGTAGGTTTGTTGTACATCGAACGAGCGCCCTTTTCTCCCCGGGTTTTAAGACGTTCCTTCAGCTGCCGAAGCCTGTCCTCATACTCGCTTTCGTTATTGCTTAGTTTTAATCGGGTCAGGTCATACTTCTCCTGTGCATCCTTAACCCTTTTTTCACACTCGGAAAGAGCGGCCTTTGTCTCGTCGTGGCGCCTCCGCTCTTCGTGTAAACTTCCCTGTAAATGTGCTAAGACACTGCTCGAATCAACAAAAGTCTCCATGAAATCTTGAGTCTCGGTTCTTTGGGTATCTACGCCCAATTGTAACTGGCGGTTCTTTCTCTCTAATTCATCCTTTTCTTTTAGTTACTTCAGAATAGTTCGCTCCTGAGGGTGGTTAATCGCGACTCGTAGTCACGAATTTCTTGTTCGAAATCAGAAAGACTATTTTCGTGAGTTGTTTGCTCGTCGGTTAATCTCCCCTCTAACTCAGCGACTTTTTCCCTTTAGATTCGGTCAAGTTAGCTGAAGTGTAGCTATTTCTGATTGTAATGCTTTGTTCCTTTCTCCGATTCCGCATTTTTTGTAGTTAGTTCGGCGAGACTTTCTACGTGGGTTCGCTGCTCGTCGGTTAGCTTATTAACGTTCTCTTGGCATGTAGAAAGATTCGCCGTATGAGTGCTCCGTTCCTCGGTTAAAAGCCTGTCTAATCGGCGGCCTTTTTTCTTAGATTCTTCAAGGTTAGAGCGTAGAGTATTCGCTTCTAATTCAAATTCTCCGTTCTTTTCCTTTAATTGCTCATTTCTCTAGCTAATTGAGAATACCTCGTCTGTGTTGGGTTAACTGCGACTCTCTTTGTTTGGCACCGAAGCAGCTCTTCATGATTTTCTCTGCGCTTCGGTTGAAGTCTAGTTATTTCTGATTGTAATTGTTCGTTACTTCTCTCTGTTTTTTCCCTTTTGTGACTTTTAGGTCATTAACTTTTTTTGACACGCAGAAAGACTCGCTTTTAGTTTCCCTCGAGGCCCGAGCGTAGTCTAGTCAATTCTGATTGTAATTCTCCGTTCGTTCTCTCTAATTCAAACGGCTCGCTTGCTGCGCGGTTATTTGTGACTGTAGCTCATTAAGTCTTCTTTCGCAGGTAGAAAGACTCGATCGTAATTTCTCGTTGTCTTCCGGCTTTCTAATTGTGAGTATAGGTTTCTCTGCTCTTCTAACGCTTCTCTAATGGGTCCTTTTCATTAAGGTTCGTTTCGTTTGTCTGCATTCCTCCTTTCTTTATCAAGACTTGCTTGGTGCTCCCCCGCTCCTGTCTAAAAATTGCATTATAGTTGTTGCTCGGTTGACCGTAATAAATGGTCGTTTTTCCTGTAACCTCGAGTTCCCTCTTGACTGAGAGTCAGATTTTGCTGAGCCAGAGTTGGTGGGTGGTTTTAAGATTTTCTTGTCCGATGCTAATGTTTTGATTATCGTTTGCAGTTCCTTTCTTTTTTTTCTTTGCCTCTGACAATTTTTCTTTCGCCGCGTCGTGGTCTTTCTGCTCCTCCTCCAAATCCGCGTATGTCTGCTCTTTCTGCTTTCTCGTTTGCTCTTCCTTTCTTTGCAGGTCGGATATTCGCTTCTCGTATTCCGGCCATTGGTATTACGCTCTGTTCGCAGAGTGGACAACTCATCCTTCGTTTTGTCTACTTTTATTCGTTTTTGCTCAGCTCGTTAAGTAGCTTATTGTTGGTTACTGTTGCTCTGAGGCTCTTTTACGGAAGTCCTCCCAGTCTTACGAGATTGGGGTCAATTCTTCTTCTGTGGACGTGTTAGCATTAGCGGTAAGGATTTTTCTATTCAGATCGTTGCTAATGTTTTTACGAACTCGTTTAACATTTTTCGCCGAATTTGGTGGTTGGTTGTGTTGTATCAGCAGCAGCAGCAATGGGAGAAGCAGCGACAACAGCACCCTACGTCTTATGGGACCTTTTCCTTTGAGAACGGCGTTTTTGGGGGAAAATTAAGGCCCCTTGTCCTTCATTTTTCTTCACTGATAGTGATGTAGTTAGCGGCGGTTCTTTTTTGCAGCGTAGTCAAAGCCCTCTCAAAGACATTAGTAGCTTTGGAAGGGGTACATGTGTCACCGGTGTTTGTTCTTGTTGTTCTTCGGCTTGGAGACTCGGAGGTAACTGCGGCAACGTTTGTTGCGAAGAATACCTATAAGGAAAATGTTGCCTTAAAAAGTTGTCAACCGTGGCAAAAAGGACTGGAGTATAATACTTGTCTAAACAAGCTATTTGGGCGCGGATCCCCCCTATTGCCTTTAAAGAACTCCCAAATTTTTGACAGTAAAGGGTTTTTCTCTCTGAAGCATATAATTGTTTTAAAAGGCAATAAAACTTTTTTACCATGAGGAGTTGGAATGGTCGCGCCCTCCCTGCTGCGTGTAACTCATTTAGTAGGTAGATTGCCGCAAGGAATTCAGATACCGTAAATTTAACTCCCCCTGTAAGCGAAAGACGCACCTAAGAGCATTCAGGGCATTATCATTTGGGGATGTTATTTGCAGACTCCATAACCGCGGTGAATACCAAAGTCAGCTAAATAATCTTTAACAAGCGCGTCTAGTATACTGTTTAGCAATTTGATTAAGGCCTCTCCTGGGTTTGGGTTGGTAACGCGCATGTAAGATCGGGCCAAGACTCAAAATGCTGTGTAAAGATAATGGAATAGATATTCTTCCGACCAGTCCGAGGGGAAGGTCTGGCGGAGACGAGGCGATTAGTTATACCACTGTTGCAGAAATTTTTTCGATCTTTTCAGACATTTTTAACCCCTTTTTTAACCGGCTTCTTTTCTCCCGGTCAAAGGCTCTCGTTTTCTTTTTTCCTTGGTCAAAGGCTCCTTTCGAGCATTGATACATAGAAAAATAAAGCGTGTGCGTAATCAAGGGCGCGGTAACCCAGTTACACGTATAAGCAGTCTCCGGAATGTAAGATTTAATTTTATGCACAAATATGGCAGGATAAAACAAAGGACAAGGAGCGGCCGATCGCCGAGTCAAGCTCCTGATAAACTCTCGCGAACGTTCCCTCCATCAGATGCGTCGGTTTAAGTTTTTGAGTCCTTAACCACTTAAAAAAGTCGAAGTAAACGAAACTGTTATAATGGCAGAGGATCGCCTTCGTTGTTGTATTGATCCACGTGCTTTCGTATGACCCCAGGAGTGAAAAAAGCGGCGGGAAAAAAAACGGGAACGTTTTCTACGCAACGTTTATGTAAACGGTTAAAGGGGCTTCGGTCATTGAGGGAAAGGTCCTTTTGACGACCCACGCTCTCTTCTTCCATTTTCACAAAATAATTTTCGCTTACCATTTTTTAAGTCACATATTATACATCTATCCTCCTTATTGCGACCAAAACACGTTGAGCTGATACATGGTGTTAAATTCCGAGCGTGTTACTGTCACTACATCCCCTACAATAGCATCATGATCAGATATAACGTTATCGCCTGCCCAATACACCATCGCTTTTTAAAGGAAGCAGTCTGTCGAAACAAAGAGCTTCTTCTTTCTTCTTCTTTCTTCTTCTTGGGTTTCTTCTTCTTTTCCAGGATTGAAGAAGAAAACGCCGACGACGAATCTTCAGGATCGAAGAGGCGAGTTAACGCGACGGAAGATTCGTTAGTACACCGACCTTTCAGCAAAACCCCCGTCGGTCCAAAGGCTTCTCTTTCACGAGCCGGTTAACGGTCTCACCACGTCCGCCGTTTTCAGTTTAAAATCGTTGCAACACGCGTATACTTTATCACTAGAATTGAGATCTGTAGAGTCTGATAACCGGGCCTCCTCCCCCCTCGGTCTTTCTTCATCTTGTTCTTCTTCGTCATCCTCGTCGTCATCGACGGTTTTCTGTTGCCCGAATATAGTATTTCCTTGCGTCCTCGCCGTTTTCCCGCTGGATATAATGCGATAAAGAGCGTTAATTTTTACTAAATCTTTATGTTGGATCTCTTTTCGGGTCACGAAAAGCTTTAGGTACGATGCGTGTTTCACGTTATCGCGCTCGATCGTGTTTACCTGGGTCCAGTTCGCAACGATTGATATGAAACGGTTGTAGGGAAACCTGGCAAGGAGTTATTTTTTCCACCAGCTCTTCTCTTCTCATGCCCCCGTCATACGATAGCGGGTATTGCTAAAGAGATCTGATCTAAAATCGCTTCTACGCCTCATCGGGTAACCGAAGTGATCCACAGAGACCGTCTTGGAAAAGGGCTGAAAGGTACGAGGTCGCAAACCGCGCAGCGGAGCCACTTTCCAGCTCAGCAAATTTTCTTAATTTTTAAAAAACGGAACGTAAAAACCAGGTTAAAATACGTTGCCACTCTGTAAAAAGGGTGCGGTTCGGTCGAGTTAAAATGTTTTTAACAAGGTTACGGAGAGAAGGGTCTTCTCCCCTACCTCTCTTTCCTTTTGCCCCTTCTTAGATGTCGCTACTGTTGACCCCAGTGATAGGATCAAATGGTTCTCTTTAAGAAAAGCGTTGGATTCTCCGGAATGATCGCCTTTTTCATTAAAACGAGTGTTCAGTCGACATGTCCGGCTACACGGTTACCGAACGTCTGCCAGGGGACTGGGATGACGGTTTTAAATATTTTGTGCCACAGGGAGCTTACATAGAGGTATTTTTTGTAAAGGAGTCCGCGTGCCCTCCCCAAGGCAACCCAGGGCGATCGCGTGCGGAACTCATGATCGATGACCTTTTGCTAGGGCTCGATGGCGGCGATCGCTAACTCCACATGATGGGATATCTTACGGTAATAGTGTTCGAAGGAAGCTTGTCTTCGCGCACGGTCAGAAGCCGTGTGTTGAGTAATAGCACGAACCTGGTCGCACCAACCTTCCAAAACAACCGCTTCGCGGAAGCGGTTTCCTATGTTATATTTTACCAGACTTTAAAAACCGTCCTCAAGGACGGGGTGATTTCCGGGTGGGACAAAGCGATCCAGTCGCTTTGCCTCTCACGTATTTGGGATCTGAGCGACGACGACTACTTTGCCTGCTTCGGTTTGGGAGCCCTTCTTTCTATGTGTTGAATGGCGAAGTCGTGGCTCTTCGGTGGGAGAATGGATCGCGTTCGATATTCGTGGTTACAAGGCTACCAGAGGGTACCACGCGGGGAAAAAACTATGTTTAGTGTATGCAGTTTGCTGTTGGTGCGAGGCGGGGTTCCAGGTACAGGGAAGTGCTAGGAAAAGACTTTTCGCCACCAACGCGCCTTTGATATTATACCGTTCAACACTCTTTTCTAAATCCTCCCGAGTCCAATTCGAAAGGTTCTCGGCGCAATTCCTCGATTCTGGACATCAGTTTCGGACTGTGAGGGGAGACAGCACGACGTGGTTCCAACTCTCGTTAGTGCCTTGATAGCGCTCCATGTTAATGTTTGTTCGTGGGGTACGCGTTGGCTTTTTAACCTCATTTTTCCATTTCCTCCTCATAAACTTTCTTTTTCCCCTTTCTTCTGTCCATTCAAAGTTCACACAAGCGCTTGTTGGTATATCACTTTTTTTTTTATATATGCAAATTGTTACAAACCACAAAGCTTTTTAAAAAAAAAAACAGAAAGAGAGAGAGACGAGAGATGAGGAGAGAAGTTTTTGTCCAAGACACAGTGTATTTACAATGTTCTGGCTCATTTATCTAAGGTAATTTGTAATATTTCCTTGAAAACCAGCGATTTGGCAAAAACCCCCGAATGAAACAGGAAAATTACTTTGAAACGTAATCTTATAGAGACTTCAAATTTTCGCTGGACTTTGTAAATTCACTGTAACATATATACCACATAGTTGCAAACTGTTGGATATTCCTCAGAAGTTTGGGTTTAAAATCTTTGCAGTAAACTCTCTTACTATGAACATGTTTGGTCGGAATAATCTGCAGTTGTAATGGTAGGATCGTACTGAAAGGAAACTTGTGTGTGTGTGTGTGTGTGTGTGTGTGGGTGTGTGTAGGAAGGAATTCTGTTTTACGTCTCGTCACAATTTAGGTGATTCAGATGTCTAAATAAAATAGTGTTTAACAAGTTTAGGACTATTTATCATAAAAAGGAAGAGAAGAGGACGAAGTGGATACATTAGAACAAAAATGAAGGCTATGATGAATTATTGACAGTTAACTATTAAAAATAAGAAGAAAAAATAACTAAAGTAATCTCCACTTTTCGATTATGATTATTTAATGTTCCTTCAATGGACTTTGCAACAAGGTTACTCGTTAATTTAACTAAGAGAAACAACTGCCAACGAAATCTAAAAAGTCAAAGACATTAACATGCCCAGGTCAGCACATGGTATAACACCTTTCAATAAGGGTGTTGTTAGTTCACATCAAAAATCACAGTTGAACTGAAGATCCATGACATAACTACTTAACAGTCTGGCACTACGTGATCTTCGTAGGAATTACATAAAAGTCTAAAAGTAGCTTGAAACGGTCGGCTAATTGACACAAAGTTTGACAGAGTTTGCTGACGGAGGTTTTTGATTGAGGAACTGTATTGACTCAGGAATCCCTCTCGATTATATGACTAATTTCCTTGTAAGACAAAGGACAATAACCTTAATGTACAAATATTATATCTTTGCTCTATTTTTGCTGCTCTCTGCTTGATCATTTATAAACGAATTGAGGTATGTGCTGGACCCAAGAAAATACATCATTAGTACCTTTCTTGTAAAGACAGTTGCAACATGTACTTAATCTCAAATAATAATTCTCTGTGTATTTTTCAAAAACAATGCAACACTTTTTAATACTGACTGTGAATCAACACAAAACAGGATATTAAAATATTGAGACTGGCAATGGAAATTAAATCATTTATGACCATGGGGACAGCAAGTTGCAGGTTATTGGATATTGAGCATGGCAAGGAAATTAAATAATTTAATGCGTCAAGACAGCATGTAGTTCTGCTTAAATATGGAATGACACCATACCTAAATAATATGTTTTCAGCTTTGAAATCAGGATTTACACAGCCAGATCTGCCCTACCCATCATCAAGAACTGAGCCATCCGTGTTTGTATTACTTTTATATAGTAAATTTTCTTCCATGTTAGTCTTGACAGTTGCTGCCTAACACATGCGGCGTATCGCTTTATTTAGATCAGAAAGCAAGAAGAAATGTTAGTATTTGTCAGGCATCTGAATTTCGTTGGTGTTGCGTGTTAGGGGGTGCCTGACTATTATTCGATTTTTAGGTCTCTCGCCGCGAAACTCTTCATTCGATTCAGTAACTGAATCAAATGTAAAATTACGACAAATTTATTTAAAAATACACAAGTATGCACATAGCAAATAATTAAATCATAAGCCTAAAACATGTCCTTCTCTTTGCTAAAGCGAAAGTCCTTTCCTTTTTGTGTTTATGTCTTGTGGGCTAAAAAAAATAGGAAAAATCTATTGAGTTCCTGGCCTGTCTAGCCAGCAACATCAGTTCCTTTCGTTATCATGTGATGATCACGGAAGATTCATGAGTCAGTCGAACGTTGTCGTGTCACCTTTATCATCGGTCTATGGACGTTGTTCGTTGATGATGTGCTTTGCTTCTCGTGGTCCACGTATTCACCTTCAGGCTTGACTGGGCCCTCAGGGTTTGACCTTATCTACAACATAAATATATACCAGCCCTTCCCTAATACTAGGAAATACAGGTTTATTTTCTTACATATTTCTACAAATACGATTGCTCTTGTTTACCCAGATGCATTCACACAGATCTCATTCGTCTATGTACATCTTCCACGTATCTTTATAATTTTCCCATGCGCAAGCCACACTTGAGATGAATGCATTCTCACTTTAAACTTCAACCAACTATGCATACTCCCCACATGCGCAGTTAACACATGGTCATCTCTTTGCAACCAAGCCTGCATCAATAATATCGGAGGTGCTCTCCGACTCACGCACCAAACACATTTCTATTGTTTTACATAAATACAGACACTAATTTCACCTGGCAAACAGAAAGAAAACTACAGCGTGCAAAACGGAACAAGCACCACAGAACTCTGCACACAGCATCATCCACTACCGGGATTGGGTCTTGATTGTAACTAAATGTTACAGCAGTCCCAGCAACAGGAGTTTCCATTTCCTCTCTACGTGAATTCAATGAGCACACCTAACTGCTGCTGTTTATGTCGGCAAAATAAATCAAGCAATAAGTAAATAGATAAAAAAAAAATTCTTTTTTGAATCTCGCTTACTTACTCGGGGTTCCGCAGCAAACTGGAAAATAACGTCACGGCGCTTGACGTAAAAACACCGTGACGTTCTCAGCTGGGGGAACTAGAAGGGCTTTCGTTTGCTCTCCGGAGGGGCTCTTCGGGTCTTGATCCTGTCAGCAGGACGGATCCTCCTGAGCCGTTCCTGGCTGTGGTGAAGTCCTGGCGTGGGTAGAGGTGGTGCTTTCGGTAGGGAGACTGACCAGTATGTGTTTGTGTCTTCGAGGATGTTGCCGCACCACACTTCTGTTTGCTCCTGAATGGACTCCACCAGAGAGTACTAGCTTCCAGGGATCGTGTGCTGACAGGGAGACTCCGTCAGGATCTGTAGCCTTGTCACTCTGAGAGCCTATAATTGCGCTGCTACTACGGCCATGTAAAATCTCCTAACCGTTTCCCGAGTGTCCTAGCAGCTCCCTACACTTGTGCACATAGCGACCAATCAGGGTGCTGAAGAGGACTGGCTGAGCCTGGCCTCCCCATTCACAGCTCTTGGAACACACTGATGCATATTACATTTCTGAGTGAAGCCTTTATGCAACCTGTTACGTACTTCATTCAGAACTGTGTTCCTAAAAATGCAGCACAAAGTATGGGTTTGTCTCAAAGACAGAATGGGGCTTGGTGTCTGACAGTAGTACTTCCGTTAGTTCCAAGGGGGGTACCGGCAGAACCAGTACGCGAAACACTACCTCGTGTGGGTTAATCTTTAATGAATTAAAACGTCTGAACATATGAACGAAGTGTCTCTAAATTTGAATTTTTCTGTGCATTTTTCGAAAAATCAATGTCGGATCTTGTATTTCACTCTTCAAGGTCATCCACAGCAGTCCGTCTCACAATATATTTTACAGAACTTATTTTCCTTTCTTCATCAAGTGGCAAAAGGCCTGCTATCTTATAAGCTTCAGAGGACTTTGTGTGCACAGGTACACCCAGGGCCAACTTTACTGTCGATTCTTTGAAGTTTCTTTAAATGCGATCGCGGAGCAGAAAAGAATACTTCCTGTCCGTAAGTCAGTCTTGATCGTACAAGACTGGTTGCTAAATGCAACAAAACTTTGGGATCTTGTCCCCATGGAGAGTGACTGACAATTTTTTTGAAAATTCAAACTTTTAACTGCTTTAGCCTTTAGTAACAATTGAGTCAATATGTTTTTTCCAGTTTAATTTTGGTGTGAGTAGGACACTAAAAATTTTTACTTTAAGTTTATAAAAAATTTCCCCAGAAAGAATATAGGTAGGTTACTTGGGTTATATCCATTGTTAAAAAGAACCAAATGTGTCTTTTCAACAGAGAATTGAAAGCCATTCAAATGCATATAACTATTTAGTTTATCCAGCCCGTTCTGAAAGAGCTTCTGAATATAGTTAATGTGATGTAAATTTGTTCTTTTCTTTAAAGAAACATTAATCCATATTGCAGTGTCATCAGCATATTGAGCTACCTTAGTGCATAATGAAAAACATGTATATAAGTCAATTGCATTACGTTGAATAACAATGGGAAGATTATAGAACCTTGTGGAATTCCCATATTTATAGATCTTGAGGATGATAAAGCCACACCAACTTTGGCCATTGTGTCTCCCACTTAAAAAGGATTTCACATAATTGTAGGGCGTGGACCAGTAAAGACCAAAATCGGCTGTGCCACACTCTATCGTAAGCTTCAGTTAAGGTCAAAGAAGGAAGCAGGGACACTTTTACGTTTAGAAAACTGTTTCTTAATTTGAGTAGTTTGTCATGTCAGTTGATCAGTTGTAGTTCGTCCTTTTCTAAATCCAGCTTGATGTGAAGAGAATACATCATTTGTATCACAGTAATAGGCCATTCTGAAATTCACTATTTTTTCCTTGACTATTCCAGTGACTGAAATGGGTCTATAGCTAGACGTCTCAGACCGAGGCTTTCCCTGCTTTAGAATAGGAGTCACAATGGACGTCTTCCATATATCGGAATTTGTCCACATTCCCAACATTTAAAATAATTTATGTAAAATGATAACCAGTTCTCTGAAAAGTTTACATAGTGTAAGAGATCCCATCCAAACCACCAAATTTTTCCC
>CM031629.1:35238274-35255774 GCA_018398815.1 Conus ventricosus | reverse complement strand
GCCAGAACCCAGTATCTCTCTTATACATATGTATATGAGATACTGGGTTCTGGCAGTCAACCCTCGAAATACAGTAAAACACAAAGTACTATAAAGTCTACATAAACTATCTGTATTATCTGAAGAGGAATAAATACAGTAAGAACACAAAGTACTGTAAAGTCTACATAAACTATCTGCATTATCTGATGAGGAATAAAATACAGTAAGAACACAAAGTACTGTAAAGTCTACATAAACTATCTGCATCATCTGAAGAGGAATAAATACAGTAAGAACACATAGTACTGTAAAGTCTACATAAACTGTCTGCATTATCTGAAGAGGAATAAATACAGTAAGAACACACAGTACTGTAAAGTCTACATAAACTATCAGTAATGGTTAACGGCATTGTCAGAAGTGTGCTATCAAAGTTGATACGCAGTAAAGGCTGAACTGAAACATTAAACATTAGACACTTTCTGTTTGAACCTGAATTCAGTTTTTTCTTAAGGTGCATATGGCCATTGCACAGATTTGATGAACCTGCGAGAGAGAGAGAGAGAGAGAGAGAGAGAGAGAGAGAGAGAGAGAGAGAAGAGAGTGTGTGTGTTTGTGTGTGTGTGTGTGTGTGTGTGTGTGTGTCTGTGTGTCTGTGTGTGTGTGTGTGTGTGTGTGTGTGTGTGTGTGTGTGTGTGTGTGTGTATGTGTGTGTGTGTGTGTGTGTGTGTGTGTGTGTGTGTGTGTGAAAGCAAGATTAAGACAATCAGTGGCCTTTCGCTATAGATTAACCTGAATGTTAGTAATGGAATGATCATGGGGTTTTCATCACCAGTCAAACTCACCGCTGTGGGTTAGTTTACTCCAACTTGATTTTTGTGTAATTCCACCTGCTGGGCCCTCCCCAGGCAGTTTTCAGGCTTTTTCCACTTTCCTGGGTCTCCTGTCTGAACATATGATGATCATATCTCTTGTATGGGAAACGGTGTTCATTGTCATGCTTGCAGTGCGATGCATGTGGAGTGGATTGTGACATAGTGCGTGATGGATTGTTGACAGGACAGTGGACTGCCCAGCCCTTTGATACACCTTTGTGGTGTGACATCGTGAGCTCACACTTCGTGGTGTGCCGCCCAGCTTCCTGATACACACTTGCAACACAGTGTGTGGGTTCACGTCATTGTGAATTTCAAACCTCCTGTCATAAGTATAGTATTGTATTATGACGTTGTGTGTGAGTTCATGGCAGTATGAACTGTCAATCACTGAGTGATACAACTCTGCATTGTCGCATAGTGTGAGAGTTCACTGGAAAAGTGAGATGCCACCCCCTTGTTATCTCCCTGCCCCTCCTCCACTCTACCCTCATCCCCCACCACCTCACAGCACCTCATCATTTTTTGAAATTTTGATTATTGACATTTTCACCGTCATTGCCTTTCACTCCACGCTCCATCTTTCCCATCCTGATTCCCCTTCCTGCCGTCCCCTTGTCTGCTTCCCTTCTCTTCCCCCTCCTCTTTCTGTATTTCTAATACCCCCTCCCTCCACCCATTCCCACCTACCCCCTCCACTTTCTTAATTTACCTTTCTTAGCTCTGCATATAATTCAGGGTGTTAGTGTGAAGTACTGTCTGCTCATCTGTCTCTACTCTCTGTTGTCATGCCTGTCACTGTGCCAGTGTTATGAGTGGATGAATTGGATGATGGTCTGATTATGTCCTCATAGAGAGAGAGAGAGAGAGAGAGAGAGAGAGAGAGAGAGAGAGAGAGAGTGTGTGTGTGTGTGTGTGTGTGTGTGTGTGTGTGTGTGTGTGTGTGTGTGTGTGTGTGTGTGTGTGTGTGTGTGTGTGTGTGTGTGTGTGTGTGCAGGCTTCTGTTTCCATGCTCAGGTCAGGCATTAAACTCTACTGCTGTCGGCGGAAAATGCCCTGTTTTTTTTTTCTTTTTAGTGGACTCGGCTGAAAACAAAAACATCTGATGGACAAAAATGTCCCTTAGACTAGAAAGAGTGGTAGCACAATAGCACAGTGTGAACTGTGGGAACAGGAGGCTCTGCTGTGGTCCACCCCGTCTCTCTGGTTTTCAGACATATGGAAGATGAACTCTCCCCACTCCCCATCCCCTACTTTTACAAAATTTCTGCCTTTCATGCTTTGCTTTCATTCCATGGCCAGAGATGTTTGCTTCCTTGTGGAAGGTTAAGGTGAAGATTTACTTCATAATCTTCGAGCGCACTGGAAAAGGACATTCAGCTGATTTTGCAGTCCAGTGGTTGAACAAGGCACGAGAGGGATACATCAGCACACAACAGTATGAACATTTCTACAGCACGGGTATGAATCATGTGGCTTGCTTGCCCCATGAAAACATGTCATGTGCGCACGTTGATAAACATAGAAAATAAGGCAGTTGTGTGAGCACACACACACACACACACACACACACACACACACACACACACACACACACACACACACACACACACACAAATAATAGTCCAAAAATCGCTGGCACCGCACACATCTGGAGTCTTCAGAGAAGAAGGAATGATTAAGAACAACAAAGATTAAAACTCGACCACTTTAATTAAGGAAGCTATAGATCAATTTTATTACTGTGTAGTCGGGTGCTAACAGTGTATATATTTCTTTTGGTTACCTTTCGTGGATGAAAATGTTTTGTTCAAGAGTTATCTTCCCCCTTACCTCCCTTGGTCGAATCTCGTTTTTTTTTTATTGTGTAAATTCTTTAAATCATGAATACCTCAGAACCTACATAGTTGTACGTACGTCGCTAAAGTCACAAAAATTAATGTATTTTATTCATTACAACCGTACTGGGCTGAGAAGGCCATATTTTCTCTAAACTGGTATTTTGCACGAGCAATCTTGGCGGCATTTTCAATTGTCATCATCATCATCATCCATTAAGTGTCCACAATCATCAGATTGATTATTCTGACACTTTTGGGGGTTGTGACGCAAAAAAAAAAGAAAAGAAAAAAAAGAGTTTAGTTTTGGATGAGGCTGCGAGCTCTTGCCTTGAAAAGGTCAAGAGTAACCGATGTTACTGCAGCCTCTGTCAGTTCATCGTTCCACTCCCTGATTGTACGTGGCAGGAACGAGTTTGATCTGTAGTCTCTCAAGCACTGGATGCGGTTCAGCTGGAGAGAGTGCAGTCTTCTTCTGCGTGAGGTTGCCGTTCTTAGTTTATCCTTTCCATCTGCATGTGCCTTTCCAAACTCCACATGTACTTGGCCGTGAATAATCTTATAACATCATGGTAAGCCGTGCGATTTTCCTCCGGCTCTCCAGACTTGCCCATCCTATGTCGGTTACCATTTGTTGAACACTTGCTTGTCGATGATATTTGTTATTGACAAAGCGCGCTGCTCTCCTTTGTACCGCTTCAATGTCTGTGATATCACATGGTCATCTATGTATGGGTCCCACACTGAACTCGCATACTCCAAGATTGGGCGTACCAAGGCTTTATATGCTGTTTCCTTGATGGTCCGAGCGCTGATCTTTAAGTTGCGTCTTAGGAAACCCAAGGTTTGATTTGCCTTCTTGATGATGTTTTTGATGTGTTGGTCCCACTTTAGGTCTTGAGCGATAGTGACCCCTAGGTACTTTGATGATTCTACATTTGACAGGATTTGGTTATGTAGATGGTAGTTTGGGATGCGGAGTTTGTCTTTTCGCTTGGAGCTGATGACTGGCAAGGTGGTACATTTGCCAGGATGGAAAGTCATGTCCCAGCTCCTTTCCCATGTCTCAAGCTTTTGTAAGTCCTGCTGTAGTTCTTCCTGATCCTGGCTTGACTTTATTAGCCTATAGACAACTGTGTCGTCCGTGAAGAGACATGTCTGTGAAGTGAGGTTTTCGGGCAGATCATTTATGTAGACTAAGAAGAGACTCGGTCCTAGAACGGAGCCCTGAGGTACACCCGACTTGACACTGACAAAGTCTGATCTGGTTCTATCAACCACAACTGCCTGTCTACGGTTTTGCAGGAATTCACCAGTCCATCTGTTGATAAGGCCTCGGACCCCATACTGGTGTAGTTTATGGAGGAGGAGTGAGTGGTTAACCTTATCAAAGGCCTTCGCAAAATCCATGATGACGATATCTGTTTGGCCACATTTTTCCATTGTCTCTGAAAGTTCTTCCACCAGTTCTAATAGCTGAGTCTCGCAGGATCTTCCTCTGCGGAATCCGTGTTGGTGTGGGGAAAGTATATTGTTGCTCTCTAGATGGTTTGTTAGAGCGCTGACAATGATGTGCTCCATCATTTTGCAGGGTACACTTGTCAGAGACTGGTCTGTAGTGAGCCGAGTCGTAGTGTTCTCCTTTTTTGAAAACAGGGGCAACATTTGCTGTTCTCCAGTCTTCCGGTACATCTCCGTTGTTGATGGAGGATTCAAAAATGCGAGTCAGTATGGGAGTGATTTCTGGTGCCAGTTCCTTCAGTATCTTTGGCGATATCTCGTCCGGTCCACAAGCTTTGTACGGATTTCAGATCCTGGAGTAGCTTTCGGACACCGTTTTCAGAGATCTGGATACTGGTCAGCTCTGAGTAATCTGCTTGCTTCATCTGGCATTTCTCTTGAAACTCCTCTCTTGAGTAGGTTTTTCCTTCAGTGAACACAGATTGTAATTGTTTATTCAGAGTTTCCGCTTGGTCCTTAGGCTCTGAGAACAATCTGCCATTCACTTTGAGAGGAGATACACCCACTTTTGCAGTCCTCTGGTGCTTAATGTAGGTCCAGAACCTTTTAAGCGAAGGAGGCTCGTCCGGGGAAGTTTCGGTGATGGAGTCATTGATGTAAGTCCAGTATGCTCATCTGAGTTTGCGCTGTTTGTCTGTCGAATGAACATTGAATAATTCTTGATTTTACAAAAAGTAAGAGGAAAACCGAAGAATCTGAAGATGCATGTTAAAAGTAATGTCCATGAGCTCTCATTTCGTATATCGCATGCTTAGGATCTGTTCCGCACAGGCTTGCGACTATACGAAATGACTGACGACGTCGGTTCCCTTGAGCAAGTCGCCTTCTTCGTTCATTGTTGGAGTTTTGATCCAAATTATCATTCCACGAATTTCGGACTTCCCGATCAAAATCTTGCTAATGACTCCATTTCTGTTATGAATACAACTGAAAATGTGTAGAATTTATTATTTAACAGACCATTTCAACAGAGTATTTTTTAGTTGAAAATTGTGTCAAAAGTAGGCGCCGACGGCCCGGCGGTAGTGAAAAGTCAGCTGTGTTTTCTAGTAATTTTTAATAACAGAATTCTCCACTTAGACACTGTCTCGGAAAATGAAGTTTATATGTATGAAAAGAGCGAAATGCCAGCTACTCATTCATTGTAAAATTATTTCACGCTCTTCAGTATCTTTTATTGAAATAGAGGAAAATATGACGCAAACGCGTTAAAAGTGGCTTCACTCTGGGACATTAATCAGCAATGATTTAGTACAGGAACAAAATTGTCAGATGTGACTAACTGCATTTTATTCCTTGTGTTGTGAGGTTTTCATCGATGGTAAATATTATGTGCTAATAGTTTGAACGGACAGCGAGCCAGACAACACTGAAGCTGCAGTAGAAAACACAAATTCTGTTGGTTCCGGCCTGTGCAGTGTAGTGTAGTGCTGTGCAGTGTAGTGTAGTGCAGTGTAGTGTAGTGCTGTGCAGTGTAGTGTAGTGCAGTGTTCTAAGTTCTTAATCAAGTCTCTTCAACTTATAATTATTTATTAAGTTCTTTAATTAAGTCTCCTCAAGTTTTTAATAAGTTCTTGATTAAGTCGCCTTAAGTCGCCTTAAGTTCTTAGTTAAGTTTTTAATCAAGTTACTGCAAGTTCTTTAATTAAGTTCTTAATTAAGTTACCCCAAGTTCTTAATAAAGTTCTTAATCAAGTTTTTACTCAAGTTCTTATTCAAGTTATCTTATAATCATCAAAAAAACAATAAAATCTATGTTTTTATCTTAAATAGTAGATGCTTAATATAGTACACACACGCCTCAAAAAACGCGTCATCGTTGAGGATGTCTTGCTTAACGCCCTTGGCGCGAGATTGGTTAGCATAGATCTTAATGAAGTTCTTACATCCTAAGCAACCGCATTGATTACAATTCTGGTCTATGGAAATGTCTTTTATAGACTCCATGTCTTTATTTATTGACTCCATCATTTTAAACAAATAATAATCCGCCATGTTTTATTAAAAAATTTAAATTTAAGTTCTTAAAATATTATTGCATTTTAAATGGATCAAAATGATTTTTGGTTATTGGCGGTGCTGACGTGCTGTTGTTTTCTGTATTTAGTGGTTCAGGTTGTTTTAACTTCTTTTGTTTTTGTTGCCATTCTTTATATATTTTATAACCGTAATAACTGCCCCCAGCAGCAGCAATGGCGCCAAAAATGGCAAACAGTTTTAAGTTCAATATTCCATGAAGACTTTGGTGCCCTTGAATTAACTTGCTCTTGTTCTGGAGCTGGCATTGGATCAATGTTGGCGTTGGCGGTGTTATGTTTTCATTATGAGTTATATTCTGTGATTGTAGCTTTAATTTTCTTTGTCTGTTTAGCTCTGCTACTCTTTTCCCTGCTGCAACACGCCCAGGATGTTTACTGGTCACTTTCTCGACTTGATTCAGTGTTTTCTGATTCAATGTTTCCTGATTCTGCTGATTTTCCGACTCGTTCATTTTGAAGGGAAATAAAATCTATATGATTAAAAGTAATTAATCCTATGATTACGGTGATAACAATGTTCCAAATCTGTAATATAAATCACAGCTTAGAGACTCTAATGACTTTGTTAAAACTGGATCTTGCGTTAAATCATACGTAAGATCTTGTTCAGAATCAATGGGGGCAAATCTGCTGACTAGTTTAGTGTACAAACTAAGAACTGTTTGTCCTACACTTTTTACCATTCTAGACCCCAGCTGCGCTTCATACCTGTTATGATACTTTATAATGTCTTGCGGCGACATCTGTTGAATCTGTTCTATGCTGAATTCAGTTCCGAGGAACTGTTTTGTTTTTCCACATGCTGCCAAAGAATACAACCTTTCCTTTTTGGGCATAATAGCTTGATCATCAACTTCTTCTTTTGTAAGTTCAGGAAGGTTTAGGCCGCTCTGTAGCTGTAGCAGATCATCGCTGTTCATGTTTTTTTTATTAATTATAATTATTTTATTTTTTAAAATGAGCACCGAAAAAACTGTCGCCAACCTAGTATACCATTCTGCCGTTATTGGAGGTCTAAGTGTAGGATACACAATGCTTGGTAAAAGCCTGTTAAAAATAAAACCAGCAGATCTTGGCAAACTAGACTTTGAGGATTCAGCAAAGCTAATCGCTATTATTACAGCTTCATTTGCTACAAAAGATTTTTTAGTTAAGCAAGGAATAATTCCAGAGAATATAAATATGTAAAAAAATACATTTATAAAAAATGGCTTCACTCGTAATGATGATAGGCGGCGCTGTGGTTAATGCGCTTGCTTTTAGCGGAAGTAAATTACGCGTTTAGTAAACTACGGGATGACGGTGAGAGAAAAAGACATAACAAAGCTGTGGAGCAACTAGCCGCAGCACAAGATCGCTATGAAAAGCATAGAATTGAGCAGTTAGATTTTATTAATAACACACTGAAAAAACAGGGGCATGCAGCTTACACATTTAAAGATGTTGATCAAGCGATAAAAGAGTATTATCTAGTAACGGGCAAACCAATCCAGACATTGCCCCCACCAAAATTCAGCAACTTTTATTAACCATCAGAAAAACAAAAGATGCAAGAAATCGCGTTTATTGTCGTTGGTATGACTGTCGTGTATTTTGTTGCGCATAATATCAGCTGAATAAAAAATGAACAAAATCTATTATTCACCAAAAGGATATTGGAAGGGAATCACAGCAATTAAAAAGCTAAGCGAAGCAGCTGGTGTCAGTGAACAAACAGCAAAAGAATGGTTATCTAAACAAGCGATCTGGCAAATTTATTTACCTGCACCTAGACGAATACAGAGACCACACTTGTCAATACAACTCCAAACGACACCCATCAAATGGACCTTCTATATTTACCCTCTGATACGATTAGACGAAAAAGATTTAAGTACGCACTCACAGTCATTGACATAGCTTCAAGATACAAAGATGCGGAACCATTAACACAAAAGAGTGCTTCTGCTGTTGCTGTTGCCATACAACTGATATACCAACGAGGCCCGCTAACTTATCCTCGCATGATTCAAGTCGATGATGGGAAAGAATTTAAAGGCCAAGTGAATCAATTATTGTTGAAACATAGAGTTACCATTAAAAGAGGCATTCCAGGAGTTCACAGATCACAGGCTTTAGTCGAAAACTTTAACAAACAGTTAGCTGAAAGACTTTTTTCTTACCAGTATCACAGAGAGCTGATTGACAATTCTCGCAACACAGAATGGGTTAGAAGACTGCCCTCAGTTTGCGCGCAATGAATAATGAAGAATTTAAAGGGCTAAAACCAGTACAAGCAATCAAAAGAAAAACAATAAATGCTGTTGAAGGAGAGTCTTCATCCGGCAAACTATTACCGTTTGGTTTGAAAGTAAGGTACCTTTATTTACCGGGGGAAGCGGAAGGGGACACTCGCATCAGGGCAACCGATCCAGTTTGGAGTGTTGATCCATATGAAATAAAAAGAATTGTAAAAATGAATCCGCCCGTGTATTTATTTACGAGAAACTGACACAACAAAACTACCAGCTCCTCAAAGATCTTTTGTGAAGGAAGAACTGCAGATAATCCCACCAGACACAGTTCCACTTTAATTATTTTACGGTTCTATAATGTCCATATGCATATGAAAACTCTGGATTAACAAACACACGTTTTGTGTTTGTTCTATCTAACGACTTCTTTGTTACAACCGTTGTGTTGATCTCATGTAGATTAGATCGCAGTTTTACGTTGTCATGATGAAAAGTCTTATTGTCAAACAATGCTTCTTTGTAGTTGTCATGCGATATGCTTGACTGCACAACACTGCGAGATATCCTTTTGCTTTCTTAATGGTTTTCTCCTGGCTCGAAATACTGTACATTTTTGACCTTAACCCCACATACTCCTTAATCACCTTTCCAGATAATTCATCCTTCATCTTTCCTAAAACCTTCTTGTTAGTAATTGAATGTAAAGGCGAATCTTTAGGATAATCGGATGTGTCGTACCATCCACTCGCTTCTTTAGCTACTTCTAATTCCATGTCTTTATAGATGTCTTCAGTAGGGATATTTATAACAAAGCTATCTGTATCTGTGTAAGTACTCTGGACTCTGGATACGAGGGTTTAAAGTAGTCATAAAGAAACTCTAACATTAAAAGCTTTGATAATTCTAAAACAGTAAACCCAATAAATACAGGTTTGTCCAATTTGACTTTCTTTTTTTTCATTCATTATGCCAAAAAGCTGATCATGAAATCTTCTGAAGTCCTGATAATTTGGTTTTGAAGTCAGCTTAATTGCTTCGTTTTCTCTGGTGACCAATCTAACATCTTACGCTTGTGCGGATTCTCCATAGTCTTTCCAAAACAGCTGTTGTTCATCAGCTTGAAAAAGTCTTTTTCTGAAGCATCTGTGGATTTAGTTCTAAGATCAGTGTTCTTCATGATGTATGGTTTCATGAACTGTTCTTGATCAAAAGCAATTATACGATGAACAGCTGTCAACTTCAAACCATGTCTTAAATAAATTGTAGAAGTCTGTAATGACAAACATAATTTTTTTTGCCTCGAAGATTGGGCACAAGTTTAGGCGGTTCTGTTTTTGCCATCTTTAGACTTTCTGCTGCTAATGGATAGTCATTATGCAGATCATGGAGTTCATGAGGATATTCTAAGTCAACTTCTAGAATGAAACCGCGCTGTTGACCCGACGTCAAACTGCCCAACCACTTTAATGCCCTTTGAATATTTTTCGGATCGTTGTTTGTGTGCATCTTGAAGTTACGTAATGGAAGTGATTGCGCCATTGCCCAACCATACAGATTGTTTGCATCTAAATACATGAGATAGTTAGACCTTTTACTTGGATCATAGTCGTCCAAGTATTTGTTGTTTGCTTTACAATAATGATGCGACGCCATACTAATTCCTCCACGCAATCCGTTTTCAATCATCTGAATCATTGGTAGGTCAGACATATAAATCAATCTGTACTCCAGTAAACTTTAAGAAAGCATCCCAACTCATCCCAGGCGCAGAAATGTAATGCGCGGGATCCAGGCTATAATGTTTCATGCAGGTCTTTCTATAATTTTCAAAGACGTCCGCCAACAAACATGTATCAGCCATCAAGTATGCATCATGATAGTCTCCCCATCGTTTTACACTCTAACTTCTGCCATGCTTCTTGAGCATGCTGGTAATCAGAATCACTGATGTCCTTTCCTCTAAGACTAGAAAAGAACGCGCCTTTAGGCGGAAGTGTATCTTCGTCAAACCTTTCCCAACTGTTCATGTACTCATAAGGGTAAACACCCTTTCTAACGAGAGTTGGGTCAAAATATTCTTCCGTTATTGGGCAGGACTTTAAGGACATAGCCAGTGACTCTAATGAACCCATCATGTGCTGCATAGAGTCATAAAAAGACATGTTATTTAAAGTGAAACACATGTACTTTTCTGATGACTGTGCAATGCATGTTACCCTGAAGGCATCGCCCACTGCTTTCATTATAAGATGAGAGTCGTAACCTCGCAAGTTATGAAAGAAGATGGGCAGCTTCCATGTCTTTGGTTCAAACTTTAGTTGAAGATTGCATTTACTGTGTGCTGCTCCTCTGAACTTCCCACTAATGTGATCATGGTCTCTTACTGTTGGATTTGTTGCTTCTTCACTAAGTTCTAAACCGCAAATCCAACAGTGAGTGGCTGAGTCATACTGTTGTTGGTCTTCAGGCGTCATCATGATTTCAGATAAATTCAGATTATTAGAACAGTCATTACGCACTTGCTGCATGCGTTTTAAGAAGTATTCTGCAGCATTTGGTCCACTGTATAATTCTGGCGTTGAATGAGCGCCATCTGACCTAACAATAATGAAAGCAAATGAACAAATCTGATGATTACTCATTAAGACTGTTTTTCGAAGTTTTTGTGGCGCTGGCCCTTCATAAGGAACAATAAGCGACTCGAAGTCTGCGTAAACAACATATGGAGAATTTTGCATCCGTTTCCAGTTCTTAAAACTAACTTTAGATCCGGGTGGGGGCGTAATTAGTTCTGTATTACAGTCAACTGGGCCGATACAATGTTTCTTATGTTCGCTTGCGGCTTGAGCAGATGGAATTCTTGTTAAACATTTTCTGCAGAATTCTTGTTTGTGCCCATCTTTTGAAGTATGCTGCATTAGTTTACTCATTGTTCGTATCAATGTGTAATGTGGCAGCCCCGCCGGTGAAAGCATCAGTAGTAAGTCAACATGATTTTTGTCTGGATCACCTATTGTTGGGCTGTTCTTAGACACTTTAATCGGCTGTAGATTTGTTTCCTCATCCCATGTGTAGACATTAACAGTTATTGGTTTGTTTTGTTCTTCAAACTGATCAATGGAATCCACGCTAACAGGAAAGGATATTCCACTAAAGTTAAGATCATTGATGTAAGGGCGATAGTTAGACACTCTCTCTGCGTTTTTGCGGACGTGATGCAGCCTTGCAAGAACACACCACATAAAACATTTATTGTCTGTATTCTTTATGTTTAGAACTGCTTTTTTTGCAACTAATGCTGGAGGTAGTGGAATGTAAGACCTGCCTACAATCGGCGCATACTTAGCCTGTTTTAATCTGATCTCTAAGACTTCGCCCCTGACCAACCAGAGCCTCTCATTTTGGCTTCTTCAGCGGCCACATCAAACTGTGTAAGCGTTCGTCTGCCCAACCGGGTGTTAAGTCATTAGAGGAAAGAATAGTCTGCTGTTTAGTCGAGACCCAGACTTCTAGGTTTTCTTCATTTATTGTTATATAGTCGATTAAAACAGCTAACATTACTTTAACTGGCGGGTCTATTGTTAGTTTACCCGGAACTTGAGAAATAGCATGAGCAACACTTGCCCGTACGCTTGCTGGATCAATGACTTCTAAATCAATATCATTCAGTGCTCTTGATAAATCTTCTTGCATTGCTTCAAACAATTCGTCTGGACCTTCATATATTTTATCCATGCTGAGTTTCTTTTCTAACTCAAAATATTTATTTAAATCAAAAAAATAATTAATCAATATCGATGGTCTTTTTGTGCTTAGACTCATAAACTAAAGTATAAACACCCTTTGGCGTTGTTAATGTGAGCTGTTTAGAGCAGAGTTTAATGTTTCGTTTACTTTTTTTAAGCATTCCTTTTTTATCTGCTCGGGGTCTGGCGTTGAGAAAAACTTGTCCTCGCCTTTCTTTGAAGATCAAACTTTTGTCTTTTGTAGTCATCAAAATCGGCCTGTAAACGATTAAATTCTTCATCCGTGATGTTTGAGTCAGCTAGTGCTTTATTTATAATCAGCTTGAAGGAACTAAGTTTAGCTGTTATTAGTTGAACTATAGCTGTGTGCTTTTGGAGTTTATTTTTTATTTTTTTGCTAGCAGCACCTACAGCTAATGAACACAGGCCAAGAGCTAAAGACAACCCGCCTAAAGGCAAAGCTGCGGGTGCGCCTATGCCCGATGCTAAAAGGCCAACACTCGTTCCTGCTGATGCAGCACTTATAGTTGAAGCTCCAGTATTAACATATGTAACAGCATTAAAGGCAGCAGAATACCTTCGTTTGGCTTTGCTGTATTTTGAAAGGTCCTGCTCTAGTTTTTGTTGCATTTGTGTAATGTTGGTTAATCTGAAGGTTTTTATGCCGGGGTTTCTACTATCTCTTCTCTTGGCGACTCCGGTTCTGTAGGCACATTTGGATAAATTTGAGTGGGCATGCTTTTTAAAAATGAAAAAATAATTTAGTATACTACATCTTTAAATCTGTTAGCTTCAATATTTAGCTGTGCATCATATAATAAAAACAAATGTACATTAAGCGGTTTAACAGCCTCTTTTTCTTTATCAATTTGAATGTTTATTATGTCTCTAACATCTCTCCCACTTCCATGCAACTGATTATCCTCTGTTGACCTTAGGTCAATCCATAAACCGTATTTTGATGTTAAATAATCATCAAGCCTAACACTGTGAAGGTGTAGATCTTTAGACGCAAGGTCTGCTGTTGGACTTCTACCCTCCCACCCCCAAACAATTTTCTTATTTCGTCAGAATGATGATAAGGTCTAAGCCCGCTAGCGTAGATTTGGTTAGGACTACCATCAATCGAACATTGTACTTTCGTTATTTTTGGATTAAAAAACTTTTCACTTGCTCTTGCGAATGGTTCTTCATCTTCGCACAGCAATAATAAAATACTGTTTAGAGAGCAAGGTGTCACATTAGCAAGCGTTATAACGGCCTTAGGATTTGCAATAAGTACACTGGTGATGGCTATTACAGGCGGTGGTGGAGGTGCTGGGCTGGTGCCTCCATCGCCATCGCCTCCACCTGATAAATCATGGGTAAAAAAACAGCTCGATCATCTTGCGAGTTTATTAAAAAAATTAGCTGGTAAAGCTATAGACTCTTTACCAGGTATATTAGGGAGTGTTATTAGCTGGCTTTTGTCTACTGCAAGCAAAGTAGTTGGCTTTTATGGCCGAGCACTTAAGGGCATTAGTTCTCTTAATAGTTGGGTTACTATTTAGTAAGATAAAGACCAAGTAATCCTAAAGCAGTTAATCCAACAACAAACGCTGTCTTTTCATATTCATGGTCATCGCGAACAAAGTCCACGTCCTCAACAGTCTTTGGGCTTTGAACCTCAGGGATTGGATGACTTAATCTTGGTGTTTTTTTATTGTTTGTAATATTACTGGCTCAGAATTTATAATCGTTTTTCCCAACCTTCTGTTCATTACCTGCTACAAGGATTTCATTGTTGTAGTTTATTATTGTTCCTACCTGAAGTCTGAGGTCAGAAGGCAGCATGTATAAACCAGTGCCAACAGCAAAGTCTACTTTCGATCTTGCGTATTGTAAAACATGTTGGTACCTTTTAATACTTGAAGGTAAATCAACTGTAGAATTAATGGGGTCCTCTAAATTTGCTAAGTATTGTTTTTGTGCATCAATACCAGTAGAAGAATCAGTTATGCTCGATCTCGCTTGTGCTTGCGCACCTAGCAAACACCAAACGTAAGTACGAATAGAGTCGTTTATTCGTTCTATTCCCGCTTTAGTTAGGCCCTCAGATGTGTCTAAGATAAATGTTGTCCATGCTGTTTTATGCTCTTGCTCTATGGACCCGAGGTGAACGCCTGTGCCTGAAGAGAAAGATGTGTAAGGAGGATTCCAGTCATAGTTATACTTTCTGTGCACGCCCCACAAATAAGGGGTGCCTAAGCCATGATTAAGATCTGACTTTGTCTAAAGTCTGTCTTAACATTAATATTGAATTCGTTACAAATCCTTTCAAAAGCCTTCATGTCTATTCTGTTGCTAAATGGATTAAACGGTTTGTCATTTGGCAATGGCGCTCGCAGTTCAGTCAAAATACGCCTGAAGGTGTAATAAAAATGAAATCTATACACTGACCTCACCAAAGGATCAGGATGATTTAAGTGATTAGCATACGACACTCCACACCCAGTTGATGCACAAAACACAGCAAAGTTTAGCTGGTTCTGATAAAACTGCATCGGATGACTGAACCACACTTTTGCGATGTAGTCTTTTTTAATAGGAGGGTTAAGATATCTGCTTAATGGAGTACCCACCTTTTTTGAAAGCGTCAGTCTGGGTCACAGAAATGTCGAGGGTGTCAGTTGCTATATTTTTAAGATTGTAGTGCGGCCCAACAGAATATTTTGCATCTTTAGTATATTTGAACGCACTCATTTTTATTTTGTTTTAAAAAAAAGTTTGTAACAATAACAACCCAAGACAGTCCTACGGATTTAAAACATGCTGTTGAGAACGATTGCGGAACCAAAATGGTCGCACTCCATGAAATATTCTACAAAGTCGTATGGTTTAATATAACTGAAGCCAAGAAGAATAATAAGATTACAAAATATGAAAGGAGAACAAACGACGTTAAACAGTTAACAATACCTGATGGTTATTACGGGTTTTGCTCACTAAAAGAAGCAATGAGTAACTTAGACATTACTCTTAAACTTAACAATGCAAATCTAAAAACAATATTAACATTCAAACCTGAAGAAGCAAATACGATTTTGATAGAGAGCTAGCTAAAATGCTAGGCTTTACAACTAGCAATCTACCCACCATAGTTTTAGTGTTTCGCCAGATGAAACTACGTTTGAGGGGAAAGTCCGCTCAATCTTGCAGTACATTCATTACTCTATGTTCATTTAAATGAGCTGAGCACTGATGAAAACTTATATGATGGAAGGCACTCAACTGTTTTAAGAGCTCTGCCGTCAGGGAAAGCTGCATATTGCGATTATGAAATTATACAATTCCCTAATTTACAGTTTAAAAGATTAGTTTGTGGGAGGGTCGGATCATTTAATATAAAAATCAAAGACAAAACGGGGAAAGTCGTAAAATGTGATAACCTGCACATTGTTTTGGAAATAAAATAATAAGTTGTACTAAAAAATGTCGCGCGGGCCAGATGAATCCGAGTTACATTAGCGCCTGTGAGGTGTATAACTTTAGAATTAAAAGACCTTGCAGACGTTGCAGACTTGAACAGAATGGTGAGATAGGCACTTTGTATGGTTTTGAGTACACTAAAGATGGTGATTATAAACGCAAAGAGGTTGGCGACAACAAAAAGTTTCCTAAACTAGAACAAATGCGCAATCTAGAAGCAAATAATGTTGGCCAGTATGAATATAAAATAGTTCGAAAACCTGACCTCAAATGGCACTTGGAACCATATTTAGAATGGGACATAAAATTTGAATTCATAAGCCCATTTACATTTTTTGGCCGTCAAAAAAGTTTCAGAAAAGCATTCAACTCTGGTCCTTTACATGTAAGTCTTATGCCAGATGACAATAGTCGGAAAGAGATTGAAATAAAGCCGTATGGGAATAAACAGTACATCCTCCACAGAAGAGAAACAGTTTTAAAAGATGCTTCTACAAAATTACAATTCATTCCACAAATGAAATTAGGAGATGCGTTCACAATGATATTTGAAATTTCTGTCTTAAAAGATGTGAAGAGGAATGGGGCTGTGGGCGTTAGCGACGTCCTTCTAAAAGGAATTCTAATTAGCTGGCAAAACTTAGACGTTGAAAAACTTAAAGTTACTGTCGTCGTTCTTCACAACGGTGAGGATATTAAGGTCATAACAACAAGCAACAAAATCAATATTAGTCTAAATAGAAGCAATCTACAGAACTAAATGGATTAATCTTACACATTTAGACCTTATAGGATTTTATTATTACTGAACAAGTTTTAACAGAAAGTATGATAAACATAATAACTGGATTAGATTAAATTCTATTATAAAACTATGGAGCAGTTAAACTTTATGATAAAAAACCCCTCATTGTTCATTAATTTGTGGACAAACTGTTGTGGAAAAACAATATTTATCCTTGACCTGTTACAAACAGTTTATCGTTATAATTTTGATCATATTGTGATTTTCTGCCCAACACATTAAATGGAACAAAGCATATCATGATAGAAGGTTTATATGGTCTGATGATAAACATATTTTTAGTTAATCCTAGCAATAAACTGAGTGAGTGTCTAGAACGCTTTTTTAATTGTTTGAAGGAACGCAGACACTATTTATTATAGATGACTGTTCAGCAGAAAGAGACATAGTTAAAAAGAGAAACACTTTGTCGAAACTAGCTTTCAGTGGAAGGCATGCTGGGATAAAGTGTGTGGATTTTATGCCAAAAATATAACTCAGTTTTAAAAGACTTTAGAGAACAGTTAAAGACTGTAGTTTTATTTCACATGAAAGACAGAGATGCATTGATGAATGTTTGCGTGAAAATGATGTTATTGAAAACGATCAGGAAAAACATAGGATTAAGCAAAAACTGAAAAGTTTAGTAAATTATATTGAAAACGGATAACCCTACACAGTATGTCTGTTGTAAATAATCGTCATTTTTGGTTACTTGTCAGAGAACAGGAAAAGGCGGCTTTTAGGCCACTTTCGCCCGAAAACTGGTTGATCGCGAAAGTGAGCCAGGATTGGTAAAATACTGTTCTCTCCACCACAGACCATGACCTTGACATTTACAACGTGAGAGAGCGAGAGTGAAAGAGAGAGAGAGCGCGCGCGAGAGAGAGGGGTGGGGGTGGGTGGAGGATTACACGTTCGGAGAAGCAGCAAAAGAAAACCTCCCACCAGGTGCCTGTTACGTGGGGGATGAAGTAAAGGAGACCACGCACGAGAAACATTGTTGTTAGGGA
>CM031629.1:35225774-35230774 GCA_018398815.1 Conus ventricosus | reverse complement strand
CCAATGATACATTCTGAAAGTAAGCATAGAGTACAGTCCTGCCATGAAGTCTCAGACCAGAATGAGCTGAACAACATCATCTTCAGTCTGATCAACCAGCATTTAAAAAAGTCTCAAGTTTCTGTTGCCCTTCATGCTCCACTCTGACAACCTCAATTGTGATTTCCTCTCCAAGTCTACACAGTGACTTCCTCTCCATGTCTACACAGTGATTTCCTCTCCAGTCCAGCCTGATGTGGCCCTCTTGCGGTCGGCTGGGCTATAAGCACATACTTCTTATCTCTCCAAGTCTACACAGTGATTTCCTCTCCAAATCTACACAGTGATTTCCTCTCCATGTCTACACACGTGATTTCCTCTCCAAGTCTACACAGTGATTTCCTCTCCATGTCTACACAGTGATTTCCTCCCAATGTCTACACACTGGGCGAGTTTGTGTCAAGGTTGCTGGTATCGGCAAGTTCATGAGGACCATCACTGGATGAACTTGTTGGCACCCTCCTAAAGGTGATGATCTCCCACATCGGCTCCATGTCTAAAGGATTTCTGTTGTTAGTGAGGGACTTAGTGTGTGGTTGTCCTGCATATAGTTGGATCAGAACAGGCACCAGTGAACACCACCACAAGTGACTCAGCACCAGTGAACACCACCACAGTGACTCAGCACCAGTGAACACCACCACCAGTGACTCAGGCACCAAGTGAACACCACCACACCAGTGACTACCAGCACCAGTGAACACCACCCAGCACCAGTGAACACCACCACAGTGACCCACACCAGTGAACACCACCACAGTGACTCAGCACCAGTGAACACCACCACAGTGACCCAGCACCAGTGAACACCACCACAGTGACCAGCACCAGTGAACACCACCACAGTGACTCAGCACCAGTGAACACCACCACAGTGACTCAGCACCAGTGCTGTGTGTCCTCTGGTGGACTGCCTCATGAAAACTTGACACCGACTCTCCCTGACTAAATGCCAGTGCTTTTGGGGGGGGGGGGGGGGGGGGGGGGGGGCAACAGGATGACCCAGGCCGTCTGTGGATGGGGAGTGGGAATGATCATCATGGGATAATGCCACGGGAGTGGCTCAAAGATGAGACACACAAAAATGTCCCGAAGACTTTATTTCCTAACCGACAGTGCTGGTTGCCTATGATTCATACACACTTGCCACTGTATTCAATTCTCACATTTTTGAGTATGGGTTTTCCGGGCCATATCAAAGAGTATGGTTCAAATGATGCAACTGTTTATCATTTAACCTTAGATGTATATACATTAAAATCAGCTTATACAAAGCGTTAAGTTCTTGACAAATACCCAAAATTTCAACAAAAAATTCTCAATAATTGTAAAGACATCATGATTTCATTATCTCTGGGTCACAGCGCCAACCCAAAAGATGTTGTGAATATTACAGTTAAGTTATATGCATGGAAGTATAATCTCTTCACATTATTACATCCAAAATACATAAACAACTGAACAACTGTTGGTCACCTGGATTTCAACTATTGCATGTCTTTGTTACATGTGTGTGCTGACACACACACACACAAACACACACACATGGAGAGTGGCCTGCCCCTGGATTACTAAAGCAGCAGAATCTAACAGCTCTATCATTTATTATAGTTTTACCGGTCGTAAGATTTGTATACGGCGTTAAAATATGAACGTATTCTCCCGGTGTTTTGGTGATCTGCAATAAGTTGGTTTGTGCTGTGATCACAGTTGGAATGTGCGTCCAGTCTACCTTTTTGAGTCGTGCAGTGTTGATGGCAGTTTTGGCTACTTAACCAGCAACCATTTGGAGCGGCATACTTCAACTGGAATATTCACATTGATCTGATCACTGCCGTAAGCCTTTACTGCTTACAGGTCATCAATTCCTATTCTTTAATTCTTTTATTTGATTTTCAATCATTTTAAAGTGGAGTTGAGTGATATTTCTTTTTAATTTTCTTTTATTATTATTATTTATTATTTTTATTGTATTGTTTTGCTTGTTCCAATCGGGAGCTCAGCAATGACGTAATGTAATGTCGTAACTTATGTACACAGAGAGTGTCGTCATTTTGTTTTGACATAAATTTTAACCATGGAATTTCAAACTGAAAAGAACAATTCATACTGATGGTGACAACTCCCTTAAAGCAAGTACAACTCAATTATCTTAAATCATCTTTTGTACCAATATGTTTGAACAAAGAAGATTAAAGATTCAGGTGATGGCTCACTGCTCCTGCGACATCTATATCTCCATTACCACAAAAAGGCAATAGAGTCCGTGATTGGTGAAGCTGTGTCTGTCAAAAAGTTTAGAGATGATAGTTTTTATATTCAGTGTAAAAATGAGAGACAAAATAAGAAGCTGATGCGGACACAGAGTATTGCTTGTATAGCTGTTGAAACTACTAAGCCCCAAGTAAAAACAGTTGGTATTGTTTTCAAGGACCTGGATGAGAGTTGTCTGTCTTCTGTTCCGTCTTCTGTTTCAAGTATTGTGAGCGGGGTCCCAAAATCGGTTCTTAAAAACGGGAAAAAGTGACAATAATTACTTTCAAACTTCAAGCACTTCCAGAAAAACTTAGTATTGACAATGTTGTGTTGAAGATATACCCATATTGTGCGTCAATAAAAAGGTGTACGTGTTGTCAGCGTCTGCATCACACCAAGAAACACTGTTTAAGTAGCAGCAGATGTGGTCAGTCGTCACACCCCTGAGAGAACTGCACCTTGGACAGATTCTGTGTTAACTGCAAAGGTGACCATTCATCAGCTTTTCATGGATGTCTTGCTAAAAAGATGGCCAAAGAAGTGAATGTTTTGAAATCAAAGAACTATGTTTCATTTCAAGAGGCTATTCGTCAAGCAAAGCTGAAGCTGAAACAGAAAGAGTCCGTTAATAAGAAATCTTATGCGGACGTTGTAAGGAATGCTTGTAATATTGATTGCAAATCTACACAAACTGCTGTAAAATTCTTTTCCGTTTCAACTCAAACGGAAGTCTATTATGAAAATTCCATACCACTGTCCCCTGAAGAACCATTAGCTGATCAACATAGCGACCAGCAGTCATCTCCCTCTATGAAGTCATCACTTGGTCAACATGGCGACCAACAGTCATTCTCCCTCCATGATGTCATCTGCTGGTCAACATTCCGACCAGCAGTCAATTCCCTCCAAGAAGTCATCAGTTGCTCAACAAGGCGACCAGCAGTCATCTCCCTCCAGAAGTCATCTGCTGGTCAACATGGCGACCAGCAGTCATCTCCCTTCAAGAAGTCATCCGCTGATCAACATGGCGACCAGCAGTCATCTTCCCTGAAGTCACCAGTTGATCAACATGGCAACCAGCAGTCATCTTCCCTGAAGTCACCAGTTGATCAACATGGTGACCAGCAGTCATCTTCCCTGAAGTCATCAGCTGGTCAACATGGTGACCAGCAGTCATCTTCCCTGAAGTCATCAGTTGGTCAACATGGCGACCAGCAGTCATCGTCCCTGAAGTCTCAGTTGATCAACATGGACCAGCAGTCATCTCCCTGAAGTCATCAGTTGTCAACATGGCACCAGCATCATCTTCCCTGAAGTCGTCAGTTGATCAACATGGTGACCAGCAGTCATCTTGAATCTTCCCTGAAGTCATCAGCTGGTCAACATGGCGATCAGCAGTCATCTTCCCTGAAGTCATCAGTTGGTCAACATGGCGACCAGCAGTCATCTTCCTGGCAGAGGGCTAGTCAACAAAACGTCCAACCAGCTGCCGTGGCGAAGTGGTTAGCATCGCGGACTCCGGCTGGGAGGTCGTGGGTTCGAATCCCATCAGAATCATGTGGGTTTTTTCTGCCCCGACCAGCTCCTACCCAAAGTTGATTTTGCTGCGGACTCAGTTGGGAAGACTGGGACCACACAGTCGAGTTTCATCCACTTAATTGGTGCCTCTCTGACAGTGTTGCTCAAATTTCCTGACCAACATTGCAGATGCCTGTATCTCTCGGGCCTGGTTGATGCCGGGATATATTATGAAAGGAAGCGTAGCATTCAGCCCTGTCATGTAGTCTCAGACCCAAATGGAAATCCGTAGCATCATCTTAATCATCCTCATTCTCATCCATCAGCATGAAAAAAAAAAAGGTCTCAAATTCTGTGGCCCTTCATGCCCTGCTCTCATGGTGACCTCAATTTCGATGTCCTCTCCATGTCTGTGGCCTCGGTTTGGTTCCGTCGGGTCACCGGTATCGGTGAGTCCATGGGGGCTGTTGTTGAACGGATGTGGGTGGCACCCTCCAGAGGGAAAGCTCACTCATGCCGGCTCTGCGACTAAGCAATTATTGTCGTCAGTAGGGTCTTAGTAGGTGGTATCCTGCATATGTTAGATCAGAACAGGCGCCACTGAACACCACCGAAGTGACTCGGCAGCGGTGCAGTGTCTCCTCTGGTGGGTTGCCTCTTGACGACTTGACACTGACTGCTGGATTGCCGGTGCCGGGCTCTGCGGCAGGGCTGACCGGGCTGTGGCTGTGTCGGAATGAGCGGTGTGGGTGCACTGCCTCTGAGGTGGCGCAGACATTGGGACAGCAAAAAAACAACCACAACAAAAAAAGTCCAACTATCATCTCCCTGCTGTTTTGATGTCAAACAGAGCAACCATCTGCCATTTTCAGCTCGGGCGTCTGTTTTTGTTCAGCATCGGCCCAATCATCATCTTGTGTGAAGCAGTTTTCAGTAGGAGGTCATTGTGATAGCCTGTCGTCCCCAAATATACATACAAGAGTTCATGACAGTCAATTACGTATCCATGATCAGCCTCGTCGAAAAAAAATCTCCAAAGATTCATCTCCCCCAGTTCCCTGGATAATGTCTGCTTTTCGCGCTGGTTATTCTACTACGTCACCTTTATAATACTAACCCACCCTTAAATTAGGCTAACATATGACCAGGAAGAAAAAGAACAATACATGGATAATTTGTCGTTCTAC
>CM031629.1:35139618-35224774 GCA_018398815.1 Conus ventricosus | reverse complement strand
AATCAGAAGGGAAATTAGAATGGAAACCTTAGAAGAGAGAAGAGCTTTTATCAAACTTAACACCTTCTTCAAAGGCAGAGCTAAACTAACTGATATTCCAATGGAACAACTAGTATTGAATAAAAGTAGCACAGGAGTGGCGGCAATGTTATACCATACCTGCATCAAATATTGACAGCCACTTGCATTCATTTATCCTAGTTCTGTACGGCTCTGGAACTCACTGCCGGGTGCCATCAAGATTGCCACAAATGCAGTCTCATTTAAAAAAACAAATCGATACGACAGTTTTGAGATCTGCATATTGACGATTTTCAATTTTAACTTCCCCAGATATTTTACTGATACCTGGGCCTGAATTTGGCCATGCTTTTAACTTCTTGAATATCAAGTGCAACCCCTTGTTGCCAAATTTGCTCCAGGGGCCAACAGTCTGGTCGCACTATTTTATGTTCTTTTATTTTACTTTTTAACATGCAGCGCTGGTGACCTACTCGTTTTTGAGAACCAGTATTTTAGGAAGAAGAAGAGAAGACACACAACACATGATCTATTCTTCTCTCTCTCTCTCTCAAGCATGCACACACTTGACAAGCATGCACACACTTGAACTTGGAATTTACTCCTTTCATCCTTTCTTCTGTTAATCTGCTGTACTAACAAGTAACATTGTTCTGCACCACTGTTCTTCTAGCTATTGATGAGTCTAGTTGTATTCTCAGATAGTAAAATCTGGTTACACTGGACTGATTTTGTCATATACTTACCTTCAACTTCAATAAAAACTGGTTTAGACTATCAATCAATCATAGGAAAAAAATGCAAGTATTAAATTAGTAAAATGTTACTATTTTGCAAATCACATGCATGCATTGATGCAGCCCCTTCAGTCTAATTCTAGTCATAGAAGCAACAATGAAACCGACAGATGACAAGATGAAGGCACAGAAGCAACAATGAAATTGACAGATGACAAGATGAAGGCACTCTTTGCTGAAAATATTCACAATAAATGAAATGGAAGAAATAAAGAAGGATTTAATTGACCCTCCTGCCACCCCAACCCCCTCCCCAATGACTGCAATTTAACTTCCACTGGCTGGGTTATTTTCAGTTCATTGATCCTGTGTGCAGTGATCACTTGGGAGTAAAGTTGGAGGCATGTCATATCTCATCTGATTCAATCATTCATGCAACCAGTGAACCACCCACTGTCACACTTCAGCTGGTTTACCGACTTATAACAAATACTGAATGTTAACAAATGTGTTGGGCAGGACTGCACAAACCTTCTATTCTAATGTAAGACTGATTAATACTAGTAATAGTTGTATGTACTATAATGTTGTCATACAACTTCCCAGTTCATCACAGCATGTGTTCAGTAAAATTTCAGGAAGCAGAAAGAGAGGGGGTTAGTTACCGCCAAGGACATTGACAAACATAGCACAGGACAAGACTCGATGCATTTCGACCTCTTCAACTGCTTCTTGGGTCTTCTTTCAGGCAAAAAACCAGATCACATTTAACATTTAGGACAGTACAAACAAAGAACGAAGAGTGACTTAGCTTAGTGGGAATGAGAAGTGGTGGACAGCATTGACAATAGCCTACATGTAGGGAGTCGAAGACGTGACATGAAATACAATGGGAATCAAGTGTTCACAGACCTGTACACAAGCATTGACAAGTACATGTAGGGAGTCGAAGACGTGACATGAAATACAATGGGTATCAGAGTTCACAGGTACACAAAGACAGTCGAAGACGGGAAGTGAAATACAACACGGCAAAGGGTGCAGCGTTCACAAGTATACCTAGAATAGAAGACGTGACGTGAAATACAACTTGACAAAGGGTATCAGCGTTAACAAGTACACATAGTGTGTCGAAGACAGACGTGAAGTACAACACGACAACGGGTATCAGTCAATATGAAAAGTAAAAGTTTCAAAATGGAGCGACTGATTGCGGAGAACGAAGCAGAAAGAGAGGGGGTTAGTTACCGCCAAGGGCATCATTGACAAACAAATGCACAGGACAAGACACATGCATTTCGACCTCTTGGGTCTTCTTCTGGCAAAAAAAAAAGATCACATTTAACATTTAGGACAGTACAAAGAAAGAACGAAGAGTGACTTAGTGGGAATGAGAAGTGGTGGACAGCGTTGACAACTACACGTTGGGAGTCGAAAACGTTACGTGAAATACAACACAATGGGTATCAGAGTTCACAGGTACACTTGTAAAGAGAGTCGAAGACGGGACGTGAAATACAACACGGCAAGAAGACCCAAGAGGTCGAAATGCATCGTGTCTTGTCCTGTGCTTTGTAAAACTTCAAGAGCTCAACTTCAATGAACATCAACTTCTGCTTGCTTCTCATCCATTCAGTGCTCAACAGACAAGATTGAAGACATTCAATACTTTTTTTTTTGCACATCGAGAAGTTAACAGAAAAATCCGGAAGGACACACAAACTTACATTATCCCTTCCCACGGATGTTAAAACAAATCCCTCTCTCTTTGTTGTTTGGTCGTAACTCTGACCGGAAGACATTAACCTCCCTCACTACTGCGCTACAACATGCAACCTCCCTTTGTGCGACATAAGCATCAACATAATGATGTTGACCGCCTAACGGAAGAAGAAGAAGAACCAGTACACAAGGGAAACAACTAGGCTCGAAATTGACCAACTATGGCTCCTGTCTACAGTCACATATAAAGCACAAACGCCAACACGGTGGGTGGTCTGTTGAGTGCGAAGATTTTTTTATTTTTATTTCCCCCTTCGTTCATTTCCTACTTTTTTCGTAACGCACTCAAATCATCAGGTTGATTTTTGTGGTACAGTATAGGCTTGGAATCAGAGAAAGAGAGAGAGAGAGAGAGAGATTGATTGATTGATTGATCTTTAATACACAAGGATGAAGATTTTAGGCCAAAGCCTAGTCTTACAATCTATCCTTGTCATGCATACATTATTTCAACACATATCATTCATACTGACAATTCAACATAGCAACATGGTAATCTAATTCTACAATGATAAGCAAACTACTCAAACTAAAAGTACTAATGAGATGGGGGATGGTAAAACTGAAGGAAACTTACAAACAAACAAACAAAACCACAGAGAGAGAGGTCAGAGGAGGGTGGGGAAGAGAGAATGGTAAGTATGGGGAGGAGAAAAGGGATGGTAGACAGAGTGGGAGTGGGGATGAGTGATTTTAACGGAGTAGGTTTTATGTTTAGATGATTTATTCAAGTATGGTTCACAGAAGACTTTGTGAATGGGCGCTAATCATTGTAATCGAATAATTAAACTACTGAGACATAATATATTTATGCAGATGTTCCTTGAAGAGTTTTAAAGTATTCATGTTTTGTAGATTCGGTGGAAGTGAGTTACAGACATATGGTCCAGAGTAAGCTAGGCTTGTTTTGTATAGATCAATGCGTGGGTAGGGAAGAAGGAATTTCGTCGAGCCAGAAAAGCTGTTCGATTTTGTAAAAAGGGCATTGATATAACATGGCATAGTATCTGTCAAGATTGTAAACATAAATGATGCCTTGTTGAATTCCAGTTGCCTATTCAGAGGAAGTATGTTCAGCGCTTTTAGTTTTTTGTCTGTTGTTAGAGATACAGCTGGATGGAGTAGCTTTGCTGCACGTCTATGGAGAGAATTCAGCCTTTTTTGTGGACATCACTACTTCCGTCCCACACTGTTGAAATGTAATTGATACGTGACATTATGTGTGCATTGAAGAAAAGTTTAAGCACATTATTGTTGACGTAGTGCTTTGAGATAACAGGAAAAGGTGTTTTGAGACTACCTTGCATACATTATTGAGATGAGATTGCCATTTGAATTCTTTATCTATCGTTAACCCTAAAACACGATGCTCATCTACCTCCTTGATAGAAGTGCCATTCAACTGAAGTTTTAGGCAAAGAGGAGTCAACTGGTGTTTTTGGCGGGTAGCTATAATCATAGATTTGGTTTTGGCTGGGTGTATGACCATAGAGTTTGAATGACACCAGTCTGACACGTCGTTTAGACTTTCCTGGAGAGAAGTTTCTATTGTCTGTAGATCACTGCCATTCGTTTGGAGTGATGAGTCATCAGCAAATAAATCTGTCGTGACCTTTTCATCTGATACGGACAATGGTAAATCATTGATGAAGATGCAGAATAGTAGGGGGCCTAGTACAGAGCCCTGTGGGACTCCATGTCTGACAAAGTCTGAAGTGGAGGTTTTGCCATTAAGCACCACATACTGAGTCATATCATTCAAGTATGATTGGAATAATGAGATTGTCGGGGTATGGTTCAAGTGGACAGATAGTTTCTTTAGAAGAATGGAATGATCAACAAGATCAAACGCCTTTTTGAGGTCAAGAAAGACAACCCCTGTCATTTGTGATTGGTTCATATTTGAAAGCCATGAGTCACACATTCATGATAATGATGTGTGGCAGGAGTGATTAGATCGGAATCCAGATTGGAGTGGGTGAAATAGTTTGTTTTTCTCCATGAACTGAGATACGTGTGTGTGTATGTGTCTTTCAAGGGGTTTGGATTGAATAGATAGTATGGATATAGGTCTGAAATTATCTGCATCCGACAAATTATTTGATTTTGGAAGGGGGATCACTTTGGCGTTTTTGAACGCCTGAGGGAAAACATTAGTTTCAATGGATAAATTATACATGTATGTAAGAGACTTAACAATGTAAGGTAGAGCGAGTTTGAGAAGAAATGCAGGTACGTTATCAGGACCCATGGATTTTTATTCTTTAATTGTGCTATGTGCATTCCTACTTCATGTACAGCAAAAAGGGGAATTTTGATTGAGTTACTGGATCCAAGTTTTTGTTTGCAAAATGGTATTAGGGAAGTCGGGCATATATATTCATTGGGTGCTCTTATAGTCTGTGAAGCTTGAGTAAGGATATCTGGTAATGACAGAAAGTGGGTACTAAATTTGTCCGGGGTGGTGTTTGTGCTTGCATTTTGTGAATCTGTACGCTTGTTGCGTTCAATAGTGAATAGTACAATAGCTGAGAGAGAGGAGAGAGAGAGAGAGAGAGAGAGAGAGAGAGAGAGAGATTGATCTTTAATACGCAAGAATATAGATTTTCGGTAGAGGAGAGAGAGAGGAGAGAGAGAGAGAGAGAGAGAGAGAGAGAGAGAGAGATTGATTGATCTTTAATACGCAAGAATATAGATTTTAGGCCAAAGCCTAGTCTTACCATCTGTCCTTGTCATTCATACATTAGAGAGAGAGAGAGAGAGAGAGAGAGAGAGAGAGAGAGAGAGAGAGAGAGAGAGAGAGAGGGGGGGGGGGGCTCCAGGGTAATCCAGCCAAGCAAGGCCTGTTAAAAAAAAAAAATTTTATTAATTCCCCGACCTTGGTCTTAGTGTCAAGGAACTGCTGAAGGCCATGCCTTCCAAATGTTGTTAGAATGTCGTTACTACTAGAAGTGATGTAGTATTGATATTGTTTAGTAATGATGAATAAATCAAAGCAGACGAAGGGTTGACCAAGTGTTTTGTAAATAAAATTATTATGTGACAGACTGAAAGTGGTAAGAGATGGTAGGGATGATAAAGGTTGGATGGTTGTGGAGTGGACTATGAGTCAAGGAATACACGTTGGAGAGAGGGAGGGGAAAGGTTTAAAGGAGGATAGGTGAGGGGAGGGGTGTAGGGAAGTAAGTGGGAGAGGGAGAAGGGAAGGGGTGGGGGGAGCGGGGATCGATGGAGAGATAAGAGGGCAGGAACGTCGAGGAGAAATGATGGGGAGACAACGTGCTGATACACTAGATATATGTAGAAATACACTCATAACTCGGAACAATTCCTGCATCTCACACATTTACTTGCACATTTTCGCCCCACTAGGACTTCTTCAAGCAGCAAGCTCTTCTGTACACTGGCAATAAAAGTGAGGTAAAACCAAGCATCAGTCAAGAGCAAGCATCTCATAGATGAATTAGTGAACGCAAATCAGACCACACACACACAAAACCATGCCTAACAAAATGCATGCACACACACACACGCTCGCTCCGACACACACACACACTCAACACACACGCGCGCGCACACACTCACACATAAGCAGACACACATAACACACACACACAAACACAAATGCACGTACGCACGCCACACCCCACACACACACACACCACACACACACACACACACACACACACACACATTCACATTCAGAGAATAAAAAAGCAATAAACAGGTGAAGTAAACAAGCCTCAATCAAAAAGGTAACATCTCATTGATAAGTTACTGAACACGTATCAAAACACAAAAAAAAAATCTGGGCGTTAAGACATGCATGCACACACAACCTAACCCCCCCCCCCCCCCCCCCCCCCCCCCCCCCCCCCCTCCCCGACCCCCCACCCCCCATCCCACATAAAGAGAGAGTGAGAAAGAGAGAGTGAGTGAGAGAGAGAGAGAGAGAGGAGAATAAACAAAAAAGAGAGAGTGAAATGGAGAAAGACGGGGAAAGAGAAAGAGAGAGAGACAAGACAAGACAAAATTCTTTATTGACGAGGATAACAGATAAGCACTGATGTGCTTTTTTACATCCAGTCTTCGCCCTGAGTAGAGTCAACAATGCAAAATAAGATAAGGCAACAACAGAAGCATGCAAAAAGTTACTAGAACTACAACACGATATGGAAAAAAAAGTAAAATGGGGAGAGAGAAAGAGAGACAAGAGAGAGAGAGAGACGAAGGAGCGAAAGGAGCGCAGGGAAGGGCTACAGAGAGAGCGAAAGGGAGAGAGGGACAAAGAGGCGAGAGTGGGTGCGGGAAAGAGCATTAGAACAATCTGACAATCAAAACTTTCCCAAGGAGATCCCAAGACAATCGATTTTGAAGCACCAGGGGAAAAAAATAAAAATAAGCAAAAGGGGTGGGGGGGGGGGTGCAAAATGACACCCGAGGGGAGAATACATTTTATAAGGACATTATCTTAAGCTGTGGGCATTGTGTGTGTGTGTGTGTGTGTGGGTGTGTGTGTGTGGGTGTGTGTGTGTGTGTGTGTGGTGGGTTGGGGGGGCCCCATACACGTGCGCGCGCGCATGCGTGCAAAAGTGGGGAACAGACAGACCCAACAGACTTATTTTGCATTGGGTATTTGCACGCATTACGAAAATGTGTGGATTGTTTACTTCCCTATTTCATTTTTATTCATGATTTTAAAAACTTGGTTATATAATTTAAAACCATCATCATTTGATGGGCAAGTGGTTTTCTGTAGGGGTGGGGTAAACTTAATCTATTGTAGGGGCCAGGTCTGAAAAAAACCCATTAATGCTCAATCCCGTATATGCTCTTCATATGTGCTTGGACTGAATGATGTGTGAGTTAGCAAGACCAATGAAATGAGATGACATTGACAATGGTTTGTTTTGTCACCATAGCACTCTTGGAGTCACCTGATATTTAGATGCATCTTAACAATGACCAGGTCACAGAACACATTTCATACTTTGATGGTCGTCATGTAGGGATGTTTTTGGATCAACCTGCCACAGAGACAGTCACACTCCATCTTCAGAGAAGAGATGATATGAAGTCTTCACACATCAAATTTCCATTCTACAAAACACTGCCAATGCTGACAAAACAAAGCGCATTCGGGCTGTCATTCCATTTTTATGACTTTGTCCAGCATCAGTACACCAATTATTTTTTGGTTTGGCATTTCTACAGGAATGGTTTTTCAATCGCATTACAATTTCATGTTAAAAATGCCGTCCACAGCATGCTACACCCCAGCAACAAAAGAAAACAAAATTCTTTTTCTTCAATAAAACAAACCAAAAAAAAAAAAATTTTGAACCAAATGAACATTCAAGACTGTCCCATATCAACAATGAATTCCTCGTTTAGATCTTCCCTCTATCAAAGAATCACCTGTGATGGCATAGACTGCAGTATGTATAGGTTTGGGACATGTATGTGACTGAACATGTGAAGGTTGGACATGATGAAGACAGAGGACATTGCGAGTGGACAGACAGACAGACAGACAGAGACAAGAGAAATGAAAGTGAATGAGACCAGCCGCAGTGGCGAAGTGGTTAGCGAGCCAGCTCCAGGCTGGAGGTCACAGGTTCGATTCCCATCAGAGTCATGTGGGATTTTTCTGCCCAACCGGCCCCTACCCAGAGTTGAGTTTGCTACAGGTTCAGTTGGGAAGACTGGGGCCACACAGTCAATTTTTTTCCCCTTAAGGGTGCATCTCTGAGAGTGTTGCTCAAATTTCCCGAAAAAAACCCTTTAGGTGTCTGTATCTCTCGGGCCTGGTTTGACACCTGGAAAAATTATGAAAGGGAAATGTAGCGGCAGAGTATAGCCCTGTCATGCAGTCTCAGATTGAATGGGGAAAATTTTGTAGCATCATTTTTTCATCCCCATTCTCATCGATCAGCATAAAAAAGTCTTAAATTCTGTGGCCCTTCATGTCATGCTCTCATTGTGACCTCAGTTTTGTTTTGATGCTGCGTGGTTGGTAGGGAAGCAATGAAGAGACCAGACGAGTTGTGTGTAGAAAAGCACGTGTTTATTGTTCAGCCATAATACAAGAGGGGGCCAGGGGAAGGACGCTACTCCTGCATTCAGGGTAGGGAGACGCTTGGTTATTTCCCATTATGAAACTAACGTTTAGTGTATGGGCACATGTACATCTCCCTTTCTTTAAGAGAATTGTTAAGTGAGCTGCTATCAAACATACACAGATTACAAAAATACTGATAGGCAGAGAAACCGACTAAAACGGAGTGTGACAGATGATGACGTTTGCCACAATGATCACAGGGTCTTTCACCTGAGTCTATCTCACAGGCTTATTGGTGAATGTCTACAAATCGAGCTTTCTGGGTGGAATCACTGCCCGACCACTCCTTGTCTTGGGTATGTATGCAGCTGCTTGGGGTGTGGGCACGGCTGGCTCAGCGGGATCAGGACAACGATGTGTAGCTGGCAGGTGCTGGTGTGGCTGGGGTACTTGGGTGTACCAGATGCTGGGGGAGTGTCTGGAACCAATGGCTTGGTTGGTTCAGGAAACGCTGGTTCCTTCGGTATTGAGCGCCGTCGGTGGTCCCGCACTATGAAAGAACGGGGGTTTTGCCATGGGCAATGATCTTGCTGGCTGCCAGTCTTGGCCTCTGTCTAGCTGAACTAAGGCCTGGTCTCCGCACTTCATTGGTGACAGGGGTGGGCGGAGCGATTGTAATGACGTTCTTGTCTGGTCTGCATCTGCTGGCGTCTGTGCATGACAACTCCAGGGTGGATTTGTTTTGGGGCCAGTTGGTGGCGAGTGGCTGGCAGACCGCTCTTAGCTGGCGGCCCATGAGGAGCTGTGCTGGTGATGCCATGTTGTCCACTGGTGTTATGCGGTACTCGAGGATAGCTCGAAGTGGACTGCATCTATCAGCTTTGGATTGTCCATCATCCTCTTGATTGTTTGGACAGTTTTCTCTGCCAGTTCCATTTGATTGCGGATATCTGGGGCTTGATGTTATGTGTCTGAAAGTCCCAGGCCTTTGCAAAGTCTGCAAACTCACTGGCAGCGTACTGTGGCCCATTGTCACTGATGACAATTTCAGGTATGCCATGGCGGGCAAAGTGGGCTGACAGCTTCTTTATGATGGCTGCTGAGGTGGTAGATGGCAGTTCGACAACCTCAAAGTATCTGCTGTAGTAGTCAACAGTGCAAAGGAAATGTCTGTCGTCCCATGAGAATAGGTCTGGGCAACCTTTTGCCAAGGGCGAGTGGGGATGGCATGGGGCATGAAGGTTCTTTGGGGTTTGAAGGAGTTTGGGAATGCAGGTCTGGCATGTGGATACCATCTGCTGGATTTCAGATGTCATACCTGGCCAAAATAATATTTGTCGGCCTTCTGCATTGATTTCTCGATGCCAAGGTGTCCTGCATGATCTTCTCAAGCATCTGAGGCGCATGGAAGGAGGGATGAGGATTCTGTCCCCTTTAAAGACAATGCCATCGATGATTCTTCTCTGAAGTTCCAAAACTTCAAGTGCTGGGATGGCATCGTTTCCTGTCTTCTGGCCAACCATGCTGGATGTAATCTTGTAACTGGCACAGCTCTTGGTCTTCTTTGGTTGCCAGGCGTAGCTCTTCCATTTTCTCATCACTGACTGGCAGTTCCTGATGAGAGCATGGACTTGAAGATCCAGGTCCTCACCTGTGGTGTCTTCAGGGTCCGCTGGTGGATGTTTTCGGACAGGTGTCGGCCACAGGAATGGTCCTGCCGGGACAGTACGATCTTGATGTCGTATTTTTGCAGTTGAAGGAGCATACGCTGAAGCCTGGGTGTGCAGTGGTGAGGGGCTTCTTCATAATGGTCTCCAGGGGCTTGTGATCGGACTGGACCAGTGTCTGTCTGCCATAGATGTACTGGTGAACCGACGGCATCCAAAGACGATTGCGTACAGTTCCTTTTCTATCTGGGCATAATGTTGCTCAGTGTGGACAATGCTTTGAAGCAAAGGCGACTGGTTTGTCTTCTTGAAGTAGAGTCGCTCCAAGACCGTGCTGGCTTGCATCCACCTGCAGTGTTGCTGGTTTTGAAGGGTCAAAGAAGGCAAGGACAGGCTGGTTTGAGATCACTTGCTTTGTTTTCTCAAAGGCTTCCTGCTGTGGAGCATCCCATTGGAAGTCGACGTCGGCCTTCAGCAGTCTCTCATTGGTTTGGCGATTTCTGAAGCTGTGGTGCAAACTTGCTCTGTAGGTGGGCATGTTCACAATGGCTTTGACTTTGGAAGCGTCTGGTTTGAGGCCTTCAGCTGTGATGATGTGCCCAAAATATTCAACCTTGTGCACCAATGGTCAGCTTGTCAGGGTTCAGCTTTAGGTTCTTTTGGATGGCTCTCTGGAGGGCTGTTTTTCAGGTTAGCATCGTGTTCTTCCCTGGTGGCTCCTGAAACGATAGATGTCATCTATGAGCGCTGTTACGCCAGGTATTCCTTCAAAGAGTTCATCATTTTCCTTTGGAACTCATCTTGGGCATTGACAAGTCCAAAAGGAAGTCTCCTGAAACGATATCTCCCTGAATGGAGTGTTGAATGTGGTCATAAAGTGACGATTGCTCTGTTAGCTTCAGTTGCCAGTATCCGATTTGGCATCCAGCTTGCTGAAGTATTTGGCTTTGGGCATTTTGGCCAAGGCGTCTTCTAGCGTTGGCATGGAGTAGTGAGGTCGTCTGATCCTCAGCTGGCCATTTGGCTTTTCGACTATGACTAGAGAGTTGACCCAGTCAGTAGGTTCTGTAACTTTGTGTATGACATCCATCTTCTCCATTCGATCCAGTTCTTTCTTCAGCTTGTCCTTCAGCGCATGTGGAACACGCCTTGGTGGGTGTACAACTGGTCTGGCTTCAGGGCTGATGTGTACGTTGACTTCTCCCTCAAGTGATCCAAGACCAATAAAGGCCTGTTTGTACTCGTCAAGTACTGATTCCTTGTCATTGGGCTGGCGCTGTTGACTGAAAGAAGCAATTGGACGATGCCTAGATCCATGCAGGCCCGTAGACCTAGCACTGGTTGGGCATGGCAGGTGTTGGCGATAAACAAACTCTTGTTCCATGATTCTTTCTTTGTAAGCGCACTTGAGTGATATGGTCCCTCTCACGTCAAGGACTGCCCTGTATAGCTGTACAGGCGATGGGTCGTTTTGTGGATAGGAGGTGGATTTTCCATCTGCTTGTATTTGGACAGAGGAATGACGCTGACTTGGGCTCCGGTGTCGATTTTGAACTGTATGTGGATCTCCAGTGTTCAGATGGAGTTCAACAAATGCAGAGTCAGGCTGTTGTACAGACCCTCCGATGGAGTTGATGTACAGATGTGTGCCGTCGTCACTCTCTTCTTCGATGAGATGGATTGCTCTCTTATCTTTTTTTCTTTTTCAGGCATAGCTTCTCATAATGGTTCTTTTTTTGGCAGTAGTGGCACGTCTGGCCATATGCAGGGCACGCTTGTCTGGCATGAGTGCCTCCGCAGTTCCTGCAGTTTGTGATGTGTCCTGTTTTCTTATACCTATTTGGCTGTGGATTCTCTTGTTGTTTGCTGTGCCGATTCCTAGTCTTGATGGCAGCAATATGGGCTGGTGCAGCTGTCGTGCTTTGTGGGTATGCCATGGACGCCAGGTGTTGTTTGGTCGTTTTCAAAGGCGGTGCCCATTTCAATGGCTGAGTCCATAGTGAGGCGGTCACCCTCGTGAGGAGTTTTTCCCTGATGTTGGCGGATTCAACTCCTGCGACGATTCTGTCACGCACTATTTCGTCTTTTAGGTTGTCCGGGTACCCACATTCTTTGACCAAGTTACGGAGGTCTGTGACGAACTCTGTGAAGGTCTCTCCAGACTTTTGCCTACGCTCATGAAGATATATCTGGCGAAAACCTTGTTTGAGTTTGGCTCCGTAAACTGCTGGAATCTGGTGATGAGTAGCTCCAGGTTTTTGCTGTCCTCTTCGAGAGCGCCCAAGAATTGAAAATGTCTCTCCCTTTTTGTCCAACCCAGATGAGGAGGTATGCTGCCTTTTCCTCTGGCTGGCATGTCTTAAGGGGCCTCTAAACATAAGGCCTGCGTGCTGGCTGAAGTTTACCCATTCCATTCGATGTCCTCTCCACGTCTGTGGCCTTGGTTTGGTTCTGTTGGGGTCACCAATATCAGCGAGTCCATGGAGGCTGTCGTTGGACAGATGTTGTGGCACCCTCGAGAAGGAGAGCTCACTCACACCGGCTCCATGACTTTGCAATTATCGTCGTCAGTAGGGGGCTTATAGGTGGTGTCCTGTGTATGTTGGATAAGAAACAGGCACCACAGAACACCACCGAAGTGACTCGGCAGCAGTGCAGTGCCTCTCCTGGTGGGTTGCCTCTTGACGACTTGACATTGACTGCTCCCTGTGGATTGCTGGTGCCGGGGCTGCAGTGGGACTGACTGGGCTGTGGCTGTGAACAGCGTGTTGGAATGAAGGGAGTGGGTGCACTGCCACTGAGGTGGGACAGAAGTTATACAGAAAAAAAAAAAAAAAAAAAAAAAAAAAAAAAAAAAAAAAGTGAAATGAGTAACATTGGTGAATGATTGAGAGAATAAACGAACAGATGAATGTTTAAGTGTGGATTGATCAACATTCATACACAGTTCCTGCACAACTACAACAAACAAAAAGTACACCAATTTTCTTTTGGTTTTAATGACAGGAATGATTATGTACAAACAACAAAAACAAATTCAAGTCTTAACAAATCAAATGGAGACCACAATGTTGCAATCCAAACAAGACTTCATGTTTGCACAGTGATCTGAAAAAAAAAGACTGATGATGCATTTCATACAAATATTCTCATGTTTATTTACACATACACAGGTACGGGCATATGCACACGCATGCGCGCGCACGCACACACAGACACTATGAGAACATAATCAGAACATCATCCAATTCATCCACTCGTAACACTGGCACAGTGACAAGCATGACAACAGAGACAGATGAGCAGACAGTACTTCACACTAACACCCTGAATTATGTGCACAGCTTTTTTCATGAGCCAGGTCAACCTCAGTGATACAAAATGAAAAGTATCTGATCTGTTTCCAACCAAAGTAAGTGCAGTAGGCCTAACAAAGCATTCATGACAAAGAACACACCATATCTATCCTTTACCTGTCTTCGGTTAGACTGGTCACTATAACTGGCGCAATCTTTACAAACCAAATGACACAATGCACAACAATATCCATGAACAAAACTTTCATGTCCTTCCTGATGATAAAACCTGACTATACAGAGACAGATGCAAGGCTTACAGGACACACATTCACCGTCATACAACCAGAACTCAAAGCAGATCATTTATACCTTGTTTACTCAATTTGAAATATCACAGTAATCAAACAATCAAACGCACATCTACATCTATATAATATATATATATATATAATATATATATACAAATCAAAATACATTCAGAAAAGGCAATTAAGGAAGAGCAGGAGGCAGTGGGGAATGGGTGAAGGAAGGGGGTATTAAAAATACAGAAAGAGGAGGGGAAGAGAAGGGAAGCAGACAAGGGGACGGCAGGAAGGGAATCAGGATGGGAAAGATGGAGCATGGAGTGAAAGGCAATGACGTTGAAAATGACAATAACCAAAATTTCCAAAAAATGACGAGGTGGTGGGGGATGAGGGTAGAGTGGAGGAGGGGAAGGGAGACAACAAGGGGTTGGCATCTCACTTTTCCAGTGAACTCTCACACTGTCTGACAATGCAGAGTTGCATCACTCAGGTAATGACAGTTCCATACTGCTATGAATTTACATACTATGTCACAATACATTACTATATTTATGACAGAAGGCTGGAAATTCACTATGACGTGAACCCACACACTGTGTTGCAAGTGTGTATCAGGAAGCTGGGCTGTACACCACGTAGTATGAGCTCACGATGTCACACCACAAAGGTGTATCAAAGGGCTGGGCAGTCCACTGTCATGTCAACAAACATGCACTATGTCACAATTCACTCCACAAGCATCTCACTGCAAGCATCACAATGAACACCGTTTCCGATACAAGAGATATGATCATCATATGTTCAGACAGGAGACCCAGGAAAGTGGAAAAAGCCTGAAAATTGCCTGGGAGGGTCCAGCAGGTGGAATTACTCAACAATCAAGTTGGAGTAAACTAACCCACAGCGGTGAGTGTGATCGGTGATGAAAACCCCATGATCTTTCCTTTACTTACGTTCCTATTCACCAATAGCAAAGGCCTCTGGTTGTCTTATACTTCAGGGCTTAAAATGGTCTATCCAAAAATCAGAGGAAAATTTTCTGAAGTGGCGAAGCTACGAATGCGTGCCTGCGAAGCAGGCACGCCCTCTAGGGGGGTCCGGGGTCATGCCCCCCCGGAAAATTTTTAAAATCTAGAACAAAATCTGTGCACTCTGGCTCATTCTGACCCCTATTTTTTGGGAAAAAAAATTGCACGAAAAAGTGCAAGATTTTAATGCAGAAAGGTACATCCATACAGATATAATGTTGCCGATCCGCTCGTTTTTTTTCAGGATCTGACCTCACTTTCACGGACTTTAAAGTCCAACCCCCCACCTCCATTTGTTTTTGATCCCGCTTTCGTCAAACTTCTCTCCACGTTCGATGATTCTCACAGTCGCCATCTTGATAGATTAGGCCCTAAAAGCTTACCGGTGCGAAAATGGCTGTTTGCGACTTTAAAACCGAATATGAATCAGAACCATATGCGAATGCGGACGCGTTTGGGGCGTTTTAGATCGGGTTTCTTTCCCCGAGGAAATCGATTTTTTTTTTCCCCCCGAGGAATTTTTTGGCTTCCCGAGGAATTTCTCGGATCCGAGGAGGATTTTAAGCCCTGATACTTGCTTTCACACACAAACACCTCACACACATACTAGCAGTTTTCATCAGTACCTGCAATGGCTCATGCGCCTTAAAAACTGAATTGAGATGTAAACAGGAAATGTCTGATGTTTAATGTTTCAGTCTTTGCTGCAAAATCAATTTTGACTGCACACTTCCTACAAGTCATTCACCCACAACTAATGTTTATGTAGGCTTCACAGAGCTATGTGTCCTTCCTGTATTTATTCCTCCTCAGTTTTAGTTTCATCAAGGAGGCATCAGTGCGTGCGGACTAGTCCATTTTACGCTACAACCACATCCACTAAGTTTTGGACCATATTACGCATGATTTTAAGCTGATGGATAAAAAAATTAACAACTAAAATGAGAGAACTGAAGAAGAGGTCTCGTGGTTACGACTTAGTGGATGTCCAACCTACGCTTTAGCCCAATGCGATGGTCAGACTCGAGTACCTACCTAAAAATTGGTCATCTTTTTTTTTTTTTTTTTTTTTTGTTTGTGTGTGTAGTGAATGTACATGTGTGTATGGATGTGTGGGCATGGACCCTGAGTGAGCACGTGCACATGTGTGAGTGAGTGAGTGTGTGTGTGTGTGTGTGTGTGGTGTGCATGCACACACGCGTTTGTGCATCTATGTGTGCGAGCATTTTGGGTGTGAGCACATGTATACCTGCATGTATGTGCACGTGTGTGTGCATGTGCAGAAGTGCTTGTGCAGGGTGTATGTGTAATTTGTGGGTTTGTGTGGGATACACACGTATCTGCATATGTATGTGGACATACGTGTGTATATATGTGTGTGTCTTTGTATGTGGGCCTGTACACATGTGCGTGTGTGTATACATTTGTGCATAGGGGTTTGTGGTGGGAGCGAGCGCAATACATGCGCTCATTTGTGTGTGTGCGCACGTGTGTGGTGCGCATGCATACATGTGTGTGTGTGTGGTGTGTGTGTGTGTGTGTGGTGTGTGTGTGTTGTGTGTGTGTGTGTGTGTGTGTGTGTGTGTGTGTGTGTGTTAGTGACTGCGTGCGTGAATGTTGGGGAAGATGACTTAGGATCAAGAACAAGACCATCAAATACAACATATACCTGCATGCGCGCGCGCACACACAGACGCACATAATAATAACAACAACTCCTCCCCCTCCATCCTCCCCCCCCCCCCCCCCCCCCCACACACACACTTCTCACTCACTCACTATTCCTCTTCAGATGATGCAGATTGTACAGGACTTGCTCTCCAAACCAGTGACTTAGCGCTACTGTTAAAAATCACAGATTCCTGGCGGGAGGTCAGGGTTCGATCTCCCTCAGAGCCTTTATATTTGTGGGATTTTTCTCCTTATGATTGGCTTCTCCCCACAGTTGAGTTTGCTTTTAGGTTCAACTCTTGAGGACTTGAACAGCACAGTCAAGTTCCATCCATTTAATAGATGTGTCACGTCAGTGTTGTTAGATTTCCTAACCACACTGCAGGTGTTGGGTATTTCTCGGCCTGGTTGATCCAATGATACATTTTAAAGTTTAAGCATAGAGTACAGTCCTGCCATGAAAAACTCAGACCAGAATGAAGCTGAACAACATCATCTTCAGTCTGATCAACCAGCATTTAAAAAAGTCTGAAGTTTTGTTGCCCTTCATGCCCACTCTGACAGCCTCAATTGTGATTTCCTCTCCCAAATCTACACAGTGATTTCCTCTCCATGTCTACACAGTGTTTCCTCTCCAAGTCTACACAGTGACTAATCCTCTCCATGTCTACACAGTGAAATTTCCTCTCCATGTCTACACCCTTGATTTCCTCTCCATGTCTACACATTGATTTCCTCTCCATGTTACACAGTGATTTCCTCTCCATGTCTACACAGTGATTTCCTCTCCAAGTCTACCAGTGACTTCCTCTCCATGTCTACAAGTGATTTCTCTCCATGTCTACACAAATGGGCGAGTTTGTGTCAAGGTTGCTGGCATCGGCCAAGTTCATGAGGACCATTACTGGATTTAACTTGTTGACACCCTCCTAAAGGTGATGATCTCCCACATCGGCTCCATGTCTAAAGGATTTTTTGTGTTAGTGAGGGACTTAGTGTGTGGTGTCCTGCATATGTTGGATCAGAACAGGCACCAGTGAAAAAACCACCACAGTGACTCAGCACCAGTGAACACCACCGCACCAGTGAACACCACCACAGTGGGCTCAGACCAGGGAACACCACCACACCAGTGAACACCCCACAGTGACTCAGCACCCGTGACACCACCACAGTGACTCAGCACCAGTGAACACCACCACAGTGATCAGCACCAGTGAACACCACCACAGTGACTCAGCATCAGTGAACACCACCCGTGACTCAGCACCAGTGCTGTGTTCTCTGGTGGATGCCCCATGAACACTTGACACCGACTCTCCCTGACTAAATGCCAGTGCTTGGGGGGGGGGGAGGCAACAGGATGACCCAGGCCGTCTGTGGATGGGGGGGTGGGGGAAAGATCATCATGGGATAATGCCACGGGAGTGCTCAAAGATGAGACACACAAAAATGTCCGAAGACTTTATTTTTCCCAACCGACAGTGCTGGTTGCCTATGACTCTACACACTTGCCACTGTATTCAATTCTCACATTTTTGAGGGATGGGTTTTCCGCGGATATCAAAAGAGTATGGCTCAAATGATGCAACTGTTTATATAAATATCTTTAACTTCGATGTATATACATTAAAATCAGCTTATACAAAGCGTTAAAGTTCTTGACAAATACCCAAAATTTCAACAAAAAATTCTCAATAATTGTAAAGGGCATCATGATTTCATTATTCTGGGTCACAGCGCCAACCCAAAAAATGTTTCTGAATATTACAGTTATATGCTGGAAGTATAATCTCTTCACATTATTACATCCAAAATACATAAAAAACTGAACAACTGTTGGTCACCTGGATTTCAACTTTTGGGATGTCTTTGTTACATGTGTGTGCTGACCACACACCCCACATGGGGGAGTGGCCTGCCCCAGGATTACTAAAGCAGCAGAATCTAACAGCTCTATCATTTATTATAGTTTTACCGGTGTAAGATTTGCATACGGCGTTAAAAATTTTGAACATATTTTTCCCCGAGTGTTTTTGGGGATCTGCAGTAAGTTGGTTTGTGCTGTGATCACAGTTGGAATGTGCGTCCAGTCTACCTTTTTTGAGTCGTGCAGTGTTGATGGCAGTTTTGGCTACTTAACCGGCACCATTTGGAGCGGCATACTTCAACTGGAAAAATTCACATTGATCTGATCACTGCCCTAAGCCTTTACTGCTTACAGGCAGACCTGACTACATCAGCAAACCATTCCAGTAGCACAGACTTCTGTTTCCAGTAGCAAGCCCTCTAACTAGTAGCCACTACCTCGGCCAGGTTTCAAACTACCCCGGGCTCGTTTCAAACTACTGCTATCTAATCTAAATGAAAAACTATGTTTCTTTGCTTTAATAATAGTAATACTACCTTCATTCCTTGAGAGAGAGAGAGAGAGAGAGAGAGGAGGAGAGGAGAGAGAGAGAGAGAGAGACTACCTTTCAAAAATATGACAAACTCAATTTTGAGCTCATTACTGAACTTTGCACAAATTACAGTAGGCATAGTGTGAATCACCATTATGACTGTTCTTCTTCTTCCAGATGGGGATGTTTAACCTGCCCCGTGCCCACAGTCTTCACGTAGACTATTCTGGCACACAGGTTGCATGCATTGTGTATTTTCGTGTAGCCGGTACTCACCCGTCTTAGGACATGAGCATCGGGATCTTTTGAGTCCGTGTATGATCTTAGTGCATGTGACACAGACTAGACCTCGGTTTATAGTCCCATCCGAACGACTATATGGGGAATGGAGTCAGAACCAATGTTAACTCCGAGGGAAAAATCCCCCTATACCGAAATTCGAACCCGCAACCCCAGGATCACGAGTCCGGCGCTCTACCAACCGAGCTATCCGGCCCATGTTCACTATGCATGGCCATTCTTCCGTGTAACTATGCCTAAACGTCTGCTCTGCCGCACGAACTCTTTTACGTTTACATTTGCTCGGCCCGCTTTCACTTCCCTCGAGACACAGTCTTTCACCAGGTCGTGGAGGTGTTGAAATCTCACAATCGCTTTCGCTCGCCGGTGCCGCCATTATCGATTCGAAGAGACTGAATGACTTGCACGCATGCGCGATAGGAACAGGAAAACCGTGTCCGCTCAACACTCGCGTCTAACGGAACTGCTCTTCTCACTAAGCGCAAAATCTACTAAAACGCCATGATCGACTTCAACTTTGAAAAAACCGTAGCAAAATTATCGCTCGTCGTAGCTCCGTAGCAGACCCCTCAAATACGTAGTTGCTACGGCCGAATCGTAGCAGTAGTCAGGTCTGTACAGGTCATCAATTCCTATTCTTTAATTCTTTTATTTGATTTTCAATCATTTTAAAGTGGAGTTGAGTGATATTTCTTTTTTAATTTTCTTTTTCATTATTATTATTATTTTTATTGTATTGTTTTGCTTGTTCTAATCGGGAGCTCAGCAATGATGTAATGTAATGTCGTAACTTATGTACACAGAGAGTGTCGTCATTTTGTTTTGACATCATTTTAACCATGGAATTTCAAACTGAAAAGAACAATTCATAGCTGATGGTGACAACTCCCTTAAAGCAAGTACAACTTAATTATCTTAAATCATCTTTTGTACCAAATTTGTTGAACAAAGAAGATTAAAGATTCAGGTGATGGCTCACTGCTCCTGCGACATCTATATCTCCATTACCACAAAAAGGCAATAGAGTCCGTGATTGGTGAAGCTGTGTCTGTCAAAAAGTTTAGAGATGATAGTTTTTATATTCAGTGTAAAAATGAGAGACAAAATAAGAAGCTGATGCGGACACAGAGTATTGCTGGTATAGCTGTTGAAACTACTAAGCCCCAAGTAAAAACAGTTGGTATTGTTTTCAAGGACCTGGATAAGAGTTGTCTGTCTTCTGTTCCGTCTTCTGTTCCAAGTATTGTGAGCGGGGTCCCAAAATCGGTTCTTAAAAACGGGGAAAAAGTGACAGTAATTACTTTCAAACTTCAAGCACTTCCAGAAAAACTTAGTATTGACAATGTTGTGTTGAAGATATACCCATATTGTGTGTCAATAAAAAGGTGTACGTGTTGTCAGCGTCTGCATCACACCAAGAAACACTGTTTAAGTAAAGTACAGATATGCAGCAGATGTGGTCAGTCATCACAACACCCTGAGAGAACTGCACCTTGGACAGATTCTGTGTTAACTGCAAAGGTGACCATTCATCAGCTTTTCATGGATGTCTTGCTAAAAAGATGGCCAAAGAAGTGAATGTTTTGAAATCAAAGAACTATGTTTCATTTCAAGAGGCTATTCGTCAAGCAAAGCTGAAGCTGAAACAGAAAGAGTCCGTTAATAAGAAATCTTATGCGGACGTTGTAAGGAAGCTTTATTTTTCCGTCCCATTCGAGACACTTAGTTAAAGGGCTGAACAAACAAGGCTTACACATTTCTAATCCAACATTTTTGTTGTTGTAGTCCAAGCAGAGGCATATATCAAACTTGTGTACTAGTTAACTAGGGAAAATTAAGTTCCCAGAAAGTGATGACGTCATTTTTGCACAATTGTGTGTGTGTGTTGTCATTGTTTGAATATCGCCCGACCACTTTGTGTACAAGCTTTCATGCCATATCTACATTATCTACAGGAAAATAAACCTGGTCGAGTTTGGTATTAAAATAATTGTCGGGAATTTGCCTATTCAGTCATCTCAAAAGCACAGATATATTACATTTTTCATGACAACTACTAATTATCAAACTAACAGCCCCACTTGTAATGGCCGCTCAGCAATGCCGAACACATTGTTGCCAGACCGGCTTTACACAGATGACATTCAGTTTGCCTAGTACAGCACAGTTAGCTGGCTGGTGGGGAGCAGCCTGCAGAAAACACCCCTTTCCCTGACCTGCATTCACGGCTTGGCCTCTGCAGCTGTGGGCGAGCTGTAAACTCTCCTTCCTCTCAAAACTAAGTGGCTTGCTCTGAACAGCTGTGAAGAAATCTTATGCGGACGTTGTAAGGAATGCTTGTAATATTGATTGCAAATCTACACAAACTGCTGTAAAATTCTTTTCCGTTTCAACTCAAACGGAAGTCTATTATGAAAATTCCATATCACTGTCCCCTGAAGAACCATCAGCTGGTCAACATTCCGACCAGCAGTCATCTCCCTCTATGAAGTCATCAGTTGGTCAACATGGCGACCAGCACTCATCTCCCTCTATGAAGTCATCAGTTGGTCAACAAGGCGACCAACAGTCATCTCCCTTCAAGAAGTCATCCGCTGATCAACATGGTGACCAGCAGTCATCTTCCCTGAAGTCATCCGCTGATCAACATGGCGACCAGCAGTCATCTTCCCTGAAGTCACTAGTTGATCAACGTGGTGACCAGCAGTCATCTTCCCTGAAGTCATCAGCTGGTCAACATGGCGATCAGCAGTCATCTTCCCTGAAGTCATCAGTTGGTCAACATGGCGATCAGCAGTCATCTTCCCTGAAGTCATCAGTTGATCAACATGGTGACCACCAGTCATCTTCCCTGAAGTCATCAGTTGGTCAACATGGCGACCAGCAGTCATCTTCCCTGAAGTCATCAGTTGGTCAACATGGCGACCAGCAGTCATCTTCCCTGAAGTCATCAGTTGATCAACATGGTGACCAGCAGTCATCTTGAATCTTCCCTGAAGTCATCAGCTGGTCAACATGGCGATCAGCAGTCATCTTCCCTGAAGTCATCAGTTGGTCAACATGGCGACCAGCAGTCATCTTCCTGGCAGAGGGCTAGTCAACAAAATGTCCAACCAGCTGCCATGGCGAAGTGGTTAGCATCGCGGACTCCTAGCTGGGAGGTCGTGGGTTCGAACCCCATCAGAATCATGTGGGTTTTTCTGCCCTGACCAGCTCCTACCCAAAGTTGATTTTGCTGCGGACTCAGTTGGGAAGACTGGGACCACACAGTCGAGTTTCATCCACTTAATTGGTGCCTCTCTGACAGTGTTGCTCAAATTTCCTGACCAACATTGCAGATGCCTGTATCTCTCGGGCCCTGGTTGACGCCGGGTTATATTATGAAAGGAAGCGTAGCGTTCAGCCCTGTCATGTAGTCTCAGACCGAAATGGAAACCCGTAGCATCATCTTAATCACCTCATTCTCATCCATCAGCATGAAAAAAAAGTCTCAAATTCTGTGGCCCTTCATGCCCTGCTCTCATGGTGACCTCAATTTCGATGTCCTCTCCATGTCTGTGGCCTCGGTTTGGTTCCGTCGGGGTCTCCAGTATCGGCGAGTCCATGGGGGCTGTTGTTGGACGGATGTGGTGGCGCCCTCCGGAGGGAAAGCTCACTCATGCCAGCTCCGCGACAAAGCAATTATTGTTGTCAGTAGGGGTCTTTAGTAGGTGGTATCCTGCATATGTTAGATCAGAACAGGCGCCACTGAACCACCGAAGTGACTCGGCAGCGGTGCAGTGTCTCCTCTGGTGGGTTGCCTCTTGACGACTTGACACGGGACTGCTGGATTGCCGGTGCCGGGCTCTGCGGCAGGGCTGACCGGGCTGTGGCTGTGTCGGAATGAGCGGTGTGGGTGCACTGCCTCTGAGGTGGCTCAGACATTGGGACAGCAAAAAACAACAACAACAAAAGTCCAACTATCATCTTCCCTGCTGTTTTGATGTCAAACAGAGCAACCATCTGCCATTTTCAGATCGGCGTCTGTTTTTGTTCAGCATCGGGCCCAATCATCATCTTGTGTGAAGCAGTTTTCAGTAGGAGGTCATTGTGATAGCCTGTCGCCCCCAAATCTACATACAAGAGTTCATGATAGTCAATTATGTATCCATGATCAGCCTCGTCGAAAAAAATCTCCAAAGCATCATCTCCCCCATTTCCCCTGGATAATGTCTCAGGGCTTCTGCTGGGGTGAAATCTTTCCGGTCCCAGGGACCCTTCATCAGATTTTTAAGGGGTCCCAGGCTAACATTAAGGGGTCCCTACACCACAATAAAAACAACAAAATATACGTTAAAAAATTGCACCCCTGCACGCACACTGCAATTGTCACAGACACATCGTCACAATAAAAAACAACAAAATAAACATAAAAAAATTATATGCGTTCTCGATCTTGCTTCCTCTACTACGCTTTTTCTTTTTTTGCGACGATAATTTCGTTAACCACGCTTCGAGAGACATGTTGGAAACAAAGGCTTCGTGGAAATGCCTCTCTCCTGCCGGGAAAATGAAAAGCGTCATCGTGACATCACATGGCTCAAAGTAGGAAAATTCGGTCAACTGAAAACGAGGCTGTGGCCTAGCGTTAACCTCAGTCGTCAGCCTCAGCAGACGACAAAAGTGACCGACGTATGTTGTTAGGAGGCTGCCCTACTCGCTTTGTTACTGTTCAAACTGAAAAGGGATGGGTTCGGTCCGAGTTAGCAGACCTACGATGTTACGGCACCCAACTTACGATGTTGAAGGCAGTCTTTTCTCACTTTATGTCTGACTTCACCAAAATTTGAAGGGGTCCCTGGGGACCCCTTACACGGACACCCAGTGCGTCCCGTAGAGTTTTAATGCGTACTGTACGCAATTTTTTGCGTTTTCAGAAGCCCTGATGTCTGCTTTTCGCGCTGGTTATTCTACTACGTCACCTTTATAATTACTTACCCACCCTTAAACTAGGCTAACATATGACCAGGAAGAAAAAGAACAATACATGTGATAATTTGTCGGTTCTACAATGGAATGCCCATTCCTTGTCAACTAATATCGATAATTTGTGTATGCATCTTTCTAGTAAATTTCACCATGTACTTCTCCTTCAGTCCCTAAATGTCACTCAACAGAAGTTGGCAAAGTTACAAGGTTATTACTACCCCCCGGTTTATCATATATGCAAAGATTCTGATAAAGTTAGTACAGCTATTTATGTACAATATGGTTTAGATTACACATACGTTAATCCTCTTTCTTTTACAAAAGATACAGTTAATGTGTCAGCATCCTTTATAAATTGGACTTTTCAAACAATCAAATTTTACATTTTGCATCAGTTTATTACCCAGGGCCCTGATGGGCAAAATACTAATTGGTTGTGTTCTCTAAACTGTTCTAAAAAAAAATGGATCATTGGTGGCGATTTCAATTCTCATGCTCCTTTCTGGGATAAAGGTTGTCAAATAGTTTCTCATCCTGATTTTCTGGAAATTGTTGTGGATTCATCTTTAGTTTTGCTTAACGACGGGAGAACTATGCACATCCCAGACATATCTCATCATAGAGCATCAGCGCTTGATCTTACCTTTGTTTCACCTGCTTTAGCATTAACAGCAAAGTGGAATACAGCCAATGACCCACTAGATAGTGACCATGTGCCAATACTTTTATCTTTTAAAGAATCTGTTGGATCTGAAGTTAGTGGTGAAGAGTTTTACCCAAATTTATTACATAGAGGCAGATTGGGAACATTTCAAAATTTCCTCACTGAGAAGACTGAGAGTGAAGTTATTTGTGAGGATGTTAACATATCTTTTGATAACTTTCAGAAAGCAGTCCTTGCAGCTGCTACTTTAACTATTCCAAAAAAAGGATCAAAAAGGTTTTGAAACATTCTCAGGGAATGTCTGGTGGAATCAGGCTTGCAAGGAGGCTGTTTTAAAACGAAAACATTAGCTTATCTTAACTGACTAAAAATTTTGAAAAGTTCTGTGCAAGAAATAAAGATGCAGCTCATAGGAAATGTGCAGTACAAAAAAAAAGCAAACAGGAGTTACAGCGTAAGCAAAAAGACAATATTGGTTACAGTTCTGTCTAAATGAAGTATCTGACTGTAAAGACTTGAAAAAGTTGTGGGATAAGGTGAAAGAAATGAAATCGGGCATTAAAATCCAAGATTACCCAATCAAAACAACAAGTAAACAATTTCTATCTCCCAAAGAAAAGACTGAGGAATTTGCATCAATGTCGTTAAAACATATTGTATGGAATGTTTGCCTAATGAGCGAAAGTTGTTTAGATTGAAAGAAAAAAATACTGATAACTATAGAGATCCTATACCAAACAACAATAGTACTATAAATGTATCAATATCTTTACAGGAAGTCAAGAATGCTAGTCGTCTGTTGGGAAATAAAAAGGTTTTGGTGGGTTTGGATGGGATTCTCTTACACTATGTTAAACCATTTACCAGAGAACTGGATAGTCATTTTACATAAATTGTTGTAAAATGTTGGGAATGTGGACAAATTCCCGATATATGGAAGACGTCCATTGTGACTCCTATTCTAAAGCAGGGAAAGCCTCGGTCTGAGACGTCTAGCTATAGACCCATTTCAGTCACTGGAATAGTCATGGAAAAAATAGTGAATTTCAGAATGGCCTATTACTGTGATACAAATGATGTATTCTCTTCACATCAAGCTGGATTTAGAAAGGATGAAGTACAACTGATCAACTGACATGACAAACTACTCAAATTAAGAAACAGTTTTCTAAACATAAAGTGTCCCCGCTTCCTTCTTTGACCTTACTGAAGCTTACGATAGAGTGTGGCACAGCCGATTATTGTATGAATTAAAACAAATTGGTCTTTCTGGTCACGTCTACAATTATGTGAAATCCTTTTTAAGTGGGGACACAATGGCCAAAGTTGGTGTGGCTTTATCATCCTCAAGATCTATAAATTTGGGGAATTCCACAGGGTTCTATAATCTTCCCATTGTTATTCAAGTAATGCTATATGACTTTTTATACATGTTTTTCATTATACACTAAGGTAGCTCAATATGCTGATGACACTGCAATTTGGATTAATGTTTCTTTAAAGAAAAGAACAAATTTACATCACATTAACTATATTCAGCTCTTTCAGAACGGGCTGGATAAACTAAATAGTTATATATGCATTTGAATGGCTTTCAATTCTCTGTTGAAAAGACACATTTGGTTCTTTTTAACAATGGATATAACCCAAGTAACCTACCTATATTCTTTCTGGGGAAATTTTTTATAAACTTAAAGTAAAAATTTTAGGTGTCCTACTTACACCAAAATTAAACTGGAAAAAACATATTGACTCAATTGTTACTAAGGCTAAAAGCAGTTAAAAGTTTGAAAATTTTCTAAAAATTGTCAGTCACTTCCATGGGGACAAGATCCCAAAGTTTTGTTGCATTTAGCAACCAGTCTTGTACGATCAAGACTGACTTACGGACAGGAAGTATTCTTTTCTGCTCCGCGATCGCATTTAAAGAAACTTCAAAGAATCGACAGTAAAGTTGGCCCTGGGTGTACCTGTGCACACAAAGTCCTCTGAAGCTTATAAGATAGCAGGCCTTTTGCCACTTGATGAAGAAAGGAAAATAAGTTCTGTAAAATATGTTGTGAGTCGGGACTGCTGTGGATGACCTTGAAGAGTTAAAACAAAATCCGACATTGATTTTTCGAAAAATGCACAGAAAAATTCAAATTTAGAGACACTTCGTTCATATGTTTCAGACGTTTTTAATTCATCAAAGATTAACCCACATGAGGTAGCGTTTCGCGTACTGGTTCTGCCGGTACCCCTTGGGAACTAACGGAAGTAATACTGTCAGACACCAAGCCCCATTCTGTCTTTGAGACAAACCCATACTTTGTGCTGCATTATTTAGGAACACAGTTCTGAATGAAGTACGTAACAGGTTGCATAAAGGCTTCACTCAGAACTGTAATATGCATCAGAGTGTTCCAAGAGCTGTGATTGGGGAGGCCAGGCTCAGCCAGTCCTCTTCAGCACCCTGATTGGTCGCTATGTGCACAAGTGTAGGGAGCTGCTAGGACACTCGGGAAAACGGTTAGGAGATTTTACATGGCCGTAGTAGCAGTGCAATTCTAGGCTCTCCAGAGTGACAAGGCTACAGATCCTGATGGAGTCTCCCTGTCAGCACACGACCTCCTGGAAGCTAGTACTCTCTGGTGGAGTCCATTCAGGAGCAAACAGAAGTGTGGTGCGGCAACATCCTCGAAGACACAAACACCGAGGCGGGACTGGCCATCTGTCCAGTCCCTACCGACGCACCACCTCTACCCACGCCAGGACTTCACCACAGCCAGGAACGGCCAGGAGGATCCGTCCTGCTGACAGAGGATCAAGACCCGAAGAGCCCCTCCGGAGAGCAAACGAAAGCCCTTCTAGTTCACCCAGCTGAGAACGTCACGGTTTTTGACGTCAAGCGCCGTGACGTTATTTTCCCAGTTGCTGCGGAACCCTGAGTAAGTAAGCGAGATTCCAAAAAGAAAAAAAAAATTATCTATTTACTTATTGCTTGATTTATTTTGCTGACAAAAACAGCAGCAGTTAGGTGTGCTCATTGAATTCACGTAGAGAGGAATGGAAACTCCTGTTGCTGGGACTGCTGTAAGTAACATTTAGTTACAATCAAGACCTAATCCCGGTAGTGGATGATGCTGTGTGCAGAAGTTCTGTGGTGCTTGTTCCGTTTTGCACGCTGTATTTTTCTTTCTGTTCGCCAGGTGTAATTAGTGTCTGTATTTATGTAAAACAATAGAAATGTGTTGGTGCGTGAGTCGGAGAGCACCTCCGATATTATTGATGCAGGCTTGGCTGCGAAGAGATGACCATGTGTTAACTGCGCATGTGAGAGTGTATGCATAGTTGGTTGAAGTAATAATGTTGAGAATGCATTCATCTCAAGTGTGGCTTGCACATGGGAAAATTATAAAGATACAGTCAAACCTCTATTATAAGACCCTCTGTTAAGAGACCTCCTCTCATTTAAGACTGATTTTTTTTGCACGGATGCATTTTACTATCAAAACGACCCCTCTTAAGCGACTTCCTCTAAAACGCGACTTGCGACCTTTGTTTTGTTGAAATTTACGACCTTCGCACCATTGGTGTACGACCATGAGTCAAGGGAAACAACTGCACACCTGCCGCAATCTAGAGTCGCTTCCCTTGTTAAAAGAAAGATGGCGGAGATCGGAGGCAAAACATGCGGATCATGAAAGAGAAAGCCCCTGAATTTAGAAGAGAGAGTGGAGGTGATCAAAAGAAGTCGTGGAGGTGAAACTGCAATATCGATTGCTCGAAGTTATGAAGTTGGCAAGACCCAGATTCAAAACATCATCAAAGATCAGAAAGCTGTCATGACCAGAGCTGTCATGACCAGATTTGCCTTGGCAAAGGGCATGGAAGACATGACTGAAAAAATGTTATCTGTGCAGTCTGACATTCTGAAAGAACATTCCAGATGGGCGGGGAGAATGAAGCAGCAGAAATTGACATCTTTCTTTGTGAAGAAAGATTAATGTTTTACTTCAGTAACAGACACATCCATATGTGTGTGTGTGTGTGTGTGTGTGTGTGTGTGTGTGTGTGTGGCTGTGGCTGTGTGACTGTGATTGAGTGAGTATGTGTACTGTAAGTGTGTGAAAATATTTCTTCAACACATAGTCATTGTATGTCCTTTTGTGTAGCTGTATGAAGGAGACGGTGTGTGTGTGTGTGTGTGTGTGTGTGTGTGTGTGTGTTAATTGTAAGGATATTTTATCTGAAAATATTCCAACGCCTAGTCAATGTGTCATTTTGTGTACATTGTATTTGCATTCATCTGTGAAAATTATACATGTTTTCAGTATGCATTCAGTGTTCTTGAGACTTTTTGTGCATGGAGAATTCATCTGTGAGAAAGTGTTTGTTTCTACACCTGTCGGTGCCTACCTCCCTTATAAGACCCCTCCAATTTAAGACCGAATTTTCTGGACATTTTGAAGGTCTTAAAATAGAGGTTTCACTGTACGTGGAAGATGTACATAGACGAATGAGATCTGTGTGAATGCATCTGGGTAAACAAGAGCAATCGTATTTGTAGAAATATGTAAGAAAATAGAACCTGTATTTCCTAGTATTAGGGAAGGGTGGGTATATATTTATGTTGTAGATAAGGTCAAACCCTGAGGGCCCAGTCAAGCCTGAAGGTGAATATGTGGACCACGAGAAGCAAAGCACATCATCAACGAACAACGTCCATAGGACCGATGATCAAGGGTCACGACAACGTCGACTGACCAGGAATGTTCCGTGATCATCACACGACGAAAGGAACTGATGTTTGCTGGCTAGACAGGCCAGAACTGCATAGTTTTTCTCTTTTATTTTAGCCCACAAGACATAAACACAAAAAGGAAGGACTCGCTTTAGTCAATGTGAAGGACTTGTTTTAGGCTAAGATTTAATAATTTTGCTATGTGCATACTTGTATATTTAAATAAATGAGTGGTTAATTTACATTTTGACTTCAGTGACTGAATCGAATGAGAGAGTCGCGGCGAGAGACCAAAATTCGAATAAATAGTCAGGCACCCCCTAGACACGCTAACACCAGACGAAATTAGTGCCTGACAAATACTTAACATTTTTTCTTCTGATCTAAATAAAGCGATTTCGCCGCATGTGTTAGCAGCATCTGTCAAAACTGACATGGAAAAAAGTTTACCATATGAAAGTATACACTGATGGCTCAGTTCTTGATGATGGTAGTGCAGGATCTGGCTTTGTAATTCCTGATTTCAAAGCTGAAAAATCATATTATTTAGGTAAGGGTCATTCCATATTTACAGCTGAACTACTTGCTGTCTTGACGGCATTAAATTATTTAATTTCCTTGCCAGTCTCAATATTTAATATCCTGCTACTTGCTGTCCTGATGGCATTAAATTATTTAATTTCCTTGCCAGTCTCAATATTTAATATCCTGTTTTGTGCTGATTCACAGTCAGTATTAAAAAGTTTGCATTTTGAAAATACACAGACAGAGGAATTATTATTTGAGATTAAGTACATGTTGCACTGTCTTTACATGAAAGGTACTGATGTTGTATTTTCTTGGGTTCCATCGCACACACCTCATTCGTTTTTAATGATCAAGCAGATAGAGCAGCAAATATAGGAGCAAGAATATATTTGGTAGCATTAAGGTTGATTGTCCTTTGTTCTTTCAAGGAAATTAGTCATATAATCGAGAGGGATTTCTGAGTCAATTACGTTCCTCATCAAAACCGTCAGCAAACTCTGTGTCAATTAGCGAGGTTTCAAGCCTGACTTTTAGACTTTTATGTAATTCCCTATGAAACAAGTATTCCCCAGGACTGTTAAGTGTGTATGTCATGGGGATCTTTCATTTTCAACATGTGATTTTTGATTGTGAACTAACGAACCTTTTTGAATGGTGTTATACCAAGTGCTGACACTGGGCATGTTTAATGTCTTTGACTTTTTAGATTCGTTGCCAGTTGTTTCTCTTGAAAAATTTTAACGAGTAACCTTTTGCAAAGCCCATTAAGGAACATTTTATATTCATAATCGTGAGATTACTTTAGTTATTTTTCTTAATTTTTAATAGTTATTGTCCAAAAATTTCATCTATCCTTCATTTTGTTCTATGTAACCCCCTTCGTCCTCTTCTCTTCTTTTATGTTTATAGTCTAAAATTGTAAACACTATGTTATTTAGACTCTGCAATCACCTATATGTGTGACGAGACGTAAAACAGATTCCTTCTGCACACACACCACACACACAAGTTTCCTTTCAGTCGAGTCAGACCAGTACATCGCAGATATCCTGCCCAAACCATGTTCATAGTATGAGTATTTTACTGCAATTTTTTAAAGCCTAACTTCATGAGGAATACCCAAACCGTTGTCAAACATGGGTATATTACACTCGCACTACACACACACACAAAACACACACACCACACACACACACACAAGTTTCCATTCAGTACGAGTCAGACCAGTACATCAGCAGATTTTCCCTGACCAAACCATGTTCATAGTATCAGTATTTTACTGCAAAGTTTTTAAAGCCTAACTTCCTGGGAATATCCAACAGTTGTCAAACATGGGTATATACACTCGCACTCACACACAGACAAACATGAAACACAATCCACACCATGCTGAAAAAAAAAAAAAAAAAACTATAAAATTTCGACTAGTAAACAATAACAAGTGTATCTAATTTCCTCAGGTTCTTTCTGTGTGCTCAACAGACAAATAAATTTTTTTCCCCAAACCCAGCATTGGTCATCATGTGTATTATCAACTAAAGTTACTAGTCTCGATGCAAATATCTTCAATTAAGAATTCAGTAAAGATACTGTATATCTTTCCTGATTTCAAGTCAATGTTAGACTACCGCTTATATCATGTGACATTCATCTCTTGAGCAGAACATATCTACAGCACACACTGCATAAAACCAATTTCAGACGAATTTGTACTGTGTGTGTGTGTGTGTGTGTGGTGTGTGTGTGGTGGTTGTTTTCATGTTATCTGTTTTTGTTTAGTCCTAGTGTACAAGGGAGTTGTTTAAAAATCAGTATTTTTAAATGTTTGTCTTTTGTTTTATGTTATCTGGATTATGAAGGAAAAAAATTTTTGTTTTATGGCACAGTTCTTTTCGCACCCAACAGATGTATTTGACTTTTGACTAGTAAGGATCATCTTGTATTTCTTCTGATATTGCCTGTACAATTGTTTGGATGCACACAACAGAAACATTGATTTCTGACCAACATGGATAATCTTGAGTCCTTTCAAGTAACCTGTCTCCCTAAAAGTCTTACTGTGCTGAAATATTTATCCGTGTCTCACCCGGTAATGTGCCAAAATGTCTCACCGCATACATCCATGCAAAGATCTCTAACAGGTGTCCATCATCTGATGTCTTTTCAAGCTACATGACATGTAAAGGCTTTAATTCTTGGCAGTTTTAGACATTTGATGCCAGGCTTTTGTAGAAAATCTGCCATGATTGTTTAATGATTAGTAATTGAAAGTAACCAAATATGTTAACTATTAATGTATTAACAACTGCTAAATGTCTTCTGATTTTGGAAAGTTAGATGTGAGCAGAATCTTTCTACAGACATCTGTATTTTTTGAAACAGTAACAATGGAAAATTACTGAGAGTGTGGCATCAAATGTACACATTGAAAACCAGAGGAGTCAACTGGTAAGAGTTAATTAATGCACAGAACACAGCAAAATCAATTTTTGACCAGCACTAACTATCTTGCATATCTTTGTAATTTGCCTGTGTACAAGTCTTTCGCATACATTATTTTATGGATTGCAAAACTTATCCTTTTACAAGCACTTGTTTGTGTAAGTCTTATTTGTATACAACACATGCTAATGCTTTCTGTTCAGTATGGATTTTGCATCTCTCTAGGCTACCTACAAGCGTAAAACTCTTACTGCACACATCGCATGCAAATGCTTTCTCAGTTTCGGGCCAGCTTGGGAAACTATTGTGAATTCTTTTAGAGTATTGCCCGTGTTTAAAAAACTGACAGCACACTCAAATGAAAAAAATTTCTCACCAGTATGGATCATTTTGTGTTTTTCATGTGAGTTGCCTCTCTGAAATTCTTACTGCATTGATACATATATGAAAATAATTTCTCACCCGTTCATCTTTTTATTTTTTCAGGTGGGCTTGTTGTGTAAAGGTCTTACACCATACATCTCATCCTAATGGTTTTTGCATGTGTGGACATCTTGTGTGTCTTAGACCAGTTGCTGATGTAAAACTGCACATTTTCCACGAAGTTTATTTTGACCTGTATGGATTTATCTTGTGTCTCTTCAGGGACCTACCCGTCTTTAAAACTTTACTGCACACATCACATGAAAATAATTTCTCACCAGTATGTATTGTCTTGTGCGCCTTTAAACTAGATGCCAGTGTTTTAAAAAGCTTCTGCATACATCACATGAAATGGTTTTCTACCGTATGTATTGTCTTGTGCGCCTTTAACTAGATGCCAGTGTAAAACGCTTACTGCACAATCAACATGAAAATAATTTCTCACCATTGTATTGTCTTGTGCGCCTTCAAAGCAGATGCCGGTTTTAAAAACGCTTACTGCACACATCAATGAAATGGTTTCTCACCAGTATGGATCATCTTGTGTGTCTTCAGGGACTACCCGTCTAAAAGTCTTACTGCACACATCACATGAAAATAATTTTTTCACCAGTTTGTATTGTTTGTGCGCCTTCAAATCAGATGCCGTGTAAAACGCTTACTGCACACTTTACATGAAAATGGGTTTCTCACCGTATGGATCATTTGTGTGTCTTCAGGTGACCTACATCTAAAAAGTTTACTGCACACATCACATGAAAATAATTTTCTCACAGTATGTATTGTCTTGTGCGCCTTCAAAATAGATGCCCGTGTAAAACTCTTACTGCACACATCACATGAAAAAAATTTCTCACAGCATGGATCATCTTGTGTCTCTTTAGTTCACCCGGCCGTGTAAAAGTCTTACTGCAACATCACATGAAAATAATTTCTCCAGTAAGGTTTTTCTTGTGAGTCTTCAGGAAACCTGGCCATGTATAAGTTTACTGCACATTTACATGGAAATAATTTTCTTCCACTAGTACCAGTATGGATTCTTGTGTGCCTTCAAATGACTTGCCGTGTAAAAGTCTTACTGCACCCCATCACATGAAAATGGTTTTCCCAGTATGGATCTCTTGTGTTCTTCAGACTATTGCCCATGTAAAAGTCTTACTGCACATATCACACGAAAAAGTTTTTTGCTCTGTGGATCTCTTATGTGTCTTCAGATTTTCCCTACTGTGTGAACGATCTGCTGCACAAAATCACAAGTGAACAGATTTTTCTTCTTGGTTTCAACTTCACCTTTTCTTACTGATGTCACAGTTGTATGAGCACACCACAAACCACTGGTTTCTGGGCTGACCCTGATGCTTGGCAAGCGAAAGACACAGGTTTGTCGTCTTCCTGTATAAACAGAAATTTTACTTCATTATCAGTGTCATAATCATCTTACATCACTACCATCTACATACTGACCAGATCATAAACATCACTCATATCCTTTTATCAGTCTTATAAAAATCAACAGGGTAACACAAAAAGAAAAGGAAAAGAAAGCAAGCCAGTATCTTTCACTGCATTAACGTGAATGGATCAAAGCTTCAAGGATATCAGCAAAACTGACAAATGGGTTAAATGAGCTGCTAGTTTCAGCTCTCAAAGTGAGTGATAATATTCTTAGCCCAGCTGACTGACTACAGAGGGTTTGGGTGAAGGAAGGGAAAGGGGGGTTGGGAAGGGTGGCAGACGGGAAGAGGGACTGGAGGAGGAAGGAGGAGAGATGTGGAGAGGAGGCATAGAGGGGAGCTCCCCTTCCCCCCCTCCCCCGCCTCAGCATGAACTGAATTCCTTGATTTTTAAACCATTTTGGTCTCCTCTCCTGCACAGAACAAAAACTTACCTGCAGCATACTTTCCCAGGTCAAATGGACCAATGTTACTGTCAAATGGACAAAAACAGTATTCACCACAGGAATCATGCATAGAAAAGTATTTAGTTTATCTGATGAGCTCAGGAAAGTATAGGACCTAAAGTGTCTAACCTACAGGCACAGTGACAAATATTCCTGTGATCTTCTCACGCAAATGGGAAGGATGGAGATTTTGAGGTGGGGGGATGGGAGAGGGAGGCAATGGATTTCCACACTGTTATGAACAAAAAAAACAAACTTTCCCACGTATATCCACTGCAATAGTTTTATAGTACTTAGTCAAATTTTCCAGGATCCAGAATACTGTTGCTGCATTTACTTACTGTGTAAACAAAGTCACATACACCTCATAATCTACATCATAGTTATACTCCTTCCTTCATGACTTCACACACACACACACACACACACACCACAACCACACACACACACACACATACACACACACACACACCACAGCCCTAGTTCTCCATTTTTTTTCCAACTCACATAAACTGAGAAAGAAAAAAAAATCTTTGGAAAAAGGTATGGAACTTTTAATCCATCTTTCATTCTTCATCATTCTCTGGCTAATCAAGATGGCTTCAGGGTTTCTTTTTTCTTTCAATCACTGTACAGGTGAATGTTTCTGAATGAACAGTACAGGCACAGGTCCCAGCTACACTCACTTTGGGGCAAACAGGATATTAACTGCCATCACTGTCAGCTTCATTCAGCCATTGCCATCACCATTTGTTCTGATTTAGTCCTCCATGACTGTGACCACATGGGGGCCGGATAGCTCAGTTGGTTAGAGCGCCGGACTCGTGATCCTGGGGTTGCGGGTTCGAATTTCGGTATAGGGGGATTTTTCCCTCGGAGTTAACATTGGTTCTGACTCCATTCCCCATATAGTCCTTCGAATGAGACTATAAACCGAGGTTCCGTGTGTGAACGCACGCATAACATCTTGCACACACGTAAAATCCCATCACCAACTTTCGGAAGAGAAGGCCAGTTTGGCCGTTGGTATGGATGACACGTGACACATAGCATGCACCTTCCCCGAAGATGGAGTATGGCTGCCTTAATGGCGGGATAAAAAAGGGTCATACACACAAAACTCCACTGCCTGGCTATACAGGGAGTGTCCGCAGGAGTATCAGCCTGCGTACGCAGAAAGAAAGAAAGAAAAGAAACTGTGACCACATCATCCTCTTTCTTAACCCTCTTGCATTCGTTTCGCCCGTATCCGGCCGCTGTGTTTGTCTCCCCTGCTGTTCGTTCCGGCCGCAACCGGCCGTACGTGCCGCGTTACTTTCCCTCACACACTGCGAGCTTGTTTTAAGTCAGGGCTGGCCAAAAATAAACGTGCATCCCTGAGAGGGTCCAATGAAATCTTAGCAGTAGTATGGGGTGTGGGAAGCAATTCAGTCACAAAGACTAGGGTCGTGAACTGACCGCATTCCATTGCTGCAGACGGCATCGCCTTGTTTCTGAAAATGGCGTCTGCTAGCGCTTCTACTGACGGCGATTTTTTGGATTTTACGAAAGAGGAGTTGGATGATATATTACAAGAAGTAGAAAGGTATGAAAGAGAGGAGTTAAATGAAAGTGATGTGGATGTTTGAGAGGAAGAAGAGGGAGAAGAAGGCGAAGAAAGTGATGAAGATGATGATGCGCCTTTGTTTGCGTTTGTGACCACGTGGGACCGGCGACTTCCGCCCCTGTGGTTCAGCCTTTTGAGGAAGAGACTGGGCCAATCATGATTTGCCAGACACAGATACACCTCTGGGTTATTTTTTCTCTTCTGCTGCAGTTGTTTTTTACTACAGCTGCTTACCAGACAACCTGTACGCAGGCAGCAGATGGCAAAGCGGGGACAACCTGACCTACTTTGGCAGGATACGACACCTGCGGAGATGCGCGCATACTTAACTGTGCTCGTCATAATTGGGATCAAACGTCAGCCAAGACTCTCGTGCTACTGGTCGACTGATCTTCGGTTTAGCGAGCCACGGATCAGTGGGTGATGTCGAAAACACGGTTTCTGCCATGCAGCAAACATGGTAGAAACCATGGATCAAGAGTAGTGTTTACCATATTGGTGACATGTGACAGTGGTGACACCCTCCTGCCGTGTGCGACCAGACACCACGTTAGAGTGTAAAGAATGGATTTTACTTCTTTCTGTGACTGTGTATATTCCGGTGTTAAAACTCGTTAAGTAGTGACAAACACACCTTTTAGGACGAAAAAAAACCCCGTAAAGTTACCTGGCCCCATGTTTGAGTATGTGACAATCATGTGACACTTAGTGACACCCCAAACTGGATTTACTGAACCAGGACTGCTGTTTACAAGTTGAGGTAGGACACCCTTTGATGATTTATACTAACAAATGCATGCCGACAATGTTATTGTCTGTCTGGTGTATTATAGTAACATTGTCAATGTTTGATGTCCCATTGTTTTGTGACAAACAGGCAGGGCTGCCTACCCCCTTCCGCCACTTTCAGGGACATACATTTTCAAAACCAGGGACACAGACTATTTCCAGGGACACATGCAGCGGTAGCACATATCACAACCACATCAACATTAAAGTGAAAGCTTACCTTTATTTACAATATGTACAACTTCTACCATGGCTTTTGGTTAATTCAGGTCCTGCACTGCAGGCTGAAGAGAACGGTATAGGCACTCTTCAAATCCTGCACCTGTATAGTGTCTCCATAGTGTCTCCATAGTGTCTGGATCAACAGTCCTCACAATCAGTGGAAAAAGTTTCTATCCTCCTTTGTCATTGCTTCCATCTGTTGAAATTGTGAAAGGCTGTTTTTTCATTCTATCCCCGAGAGTAAGGGTAACTTGGGCAGCATTTTCTTTCAAAATCGCCGTGCCTTTGCTTCTAGCGCACTGAAATTTCTTTGCGATGTCCGAGTCAGGAAACATCAATTTATTTTAACTCCTTTGTTTAATCCAACGCGGCCATCGGCAAATTCAGTTCAGCTGCAAGGTCAACCATCAACGTTTCAGCTCTTATGACGTCAAAAGTTTCCTGACTGGTTGACGTCTGAGCACGTTGAAAGAATCCCCTAATGTTGCAAGATTTCTCGCTCTCACAGATTTTTGTGTTCTTCTTGTGCTTCTCAGTAGCGACGTGACGGGTTATTTCGTCCCTACCTCCAGATCCGATGGAAAACTCACACGCACAAATTTCACACGACGCGTATGTCTCGATCTTGCCACGCTTGATGAACGGCCAGGTTTTCCGTATATTTCGACAGGAACGTCTGCTGACGTTTCTTCTTCTTGACAGTAGCCCCATTGTCGAGATCGCCATCGGCATTTTTTCGTTTTCCCTGTTTCGCGTCCATTTTCCTCGCTTTCAAAACTCGGGAAGACGGTGTATGCGCATGCGCACTGATCAGTTCGGCAATGTTCGGGTCTTTTTCGACGGATTTGGTCGGGATGGCCACGACCAAAGTCGGTCAGTCGGTGATCAGCTAACGAACTCGACTTCGTTTTTTTTTTTTTGTTTTTTTTTCTCCCGGATTTTTTTTTCGCGGGACATCGAATAAAAAAGTGGATTCCAGGACAGGCTGCATGATTTTATTATTTCGGGGGACAAATACGGATACTCCGGGACGGTAGGCAGGTCTGAACAGGGTGACAATGACACCCACATGCATCCCAAACATGTGACATCTCTGCATTATGAAATATGATGTATTAGAATTTTGTATACTAAATTTGACAGCGCTGCAATGGAAACTTTGTCCACTACAGCCTTTCAAAGGCAGTAGGTGAGTTTTAGCTTACATTTCTCAAAAACAATACGAATACTAGGAGCAGTTCTAGGCTGGACAATGCGAATGCAAGAGGGTTAAGTTAAGGAAAGTCATGATTCCTACGCTGTCACAGCACCTCACAGAATTTCACTTTCAAGTCAGGCCCTACAGAAAGACTGAACATGCTGGAAACTCACTTATTACCTCTGTTAAGAGATAGAAAACTCACGGGGGACAGCCCTGATGTGGCCCTTTGCGGTCGGCTGGGCTATAAGCAACATTATCTTAGATAGAAAAACTCAACTCAGATGCAAATTTGAAACTGATAGCATTTGGAAGAGGGAAGGGAATGGTAGGGGGAAAGGAGAGGGGAAGGGGTAGGAAGCAATGAGGGAGGAGGGGGCATTGCTTTATATTGTTTTATTTTCATTTTTGTTTCATGTTTGGGGGACTTGAATTGATGGAAGCTCCATCAAGACTAAAAAAATCAACTTGACCATATCAAATTTTTCATACTAAACTAGTGCAAAATAAGTTCTATTCAAATGGACGCAGTAGTTCTACAAACCTGTTCATCAACTCCTTGTCTGCTCCTGTCTTCATCTGTACTTGTCATGGATTCAGATCTGACGGTATCACATGCCGCCTTCACCATGATGTCTGTTGGTGCTTCTGTCCACACGTCGCTTATGAGGCTTGCTGTGACAGTATCATTCATGGTGACATCACTGCTGTTGTTTGATGTGACTGGTACATTCTTGACAACATCACAGCTGATCTTTGATGTGACTGGATCAGTCTTGATGTCATCACTGATGATGTATGATGTGATGGGTTTCAGCCTTGATGTCATCACTGATGATGTATGATGTGATGGGTTCAGCCGTGGTGACATCACTGCAGATGCATGATGTGACTGGTTCAGTGTTGATGACATCACAGCTGATGTTTGATGTGACTGGTTCAGTCTTGATGACATCACTGCTGATCTTTGATGTGACCAGTTCAGTCTTGATGACATCACTGCTGATGCTTGAGGTGACTGGTTCAGTCTTGATGACATCACAGCTGATGTTTGAGGTGACTGGTTCAGTCTTGATGACATCACAGCTGATGTTTGATGTGAATGGTTCAGTCTTGATGACATCACAGCTGATGTATGATGTGACTGGTTCAGTCTTGATGACATCACAGCTGATGTATGATGTGACTGGTTCAGTCTTGATGACATCACTGATGAGGTTTGATGTCACTGGTTCAGTCATGATGACATCACTGTCAACATTAGCTGTGGATTCAGACTTAATGCCACAACAGGTTCAATCTTAACATCAGTTACGGTGGTATCAGTATTACAGCACCACTGAGTAAAAACAACGGTATGCGCACCCTTCACATCTGATGCTTCATTGCAAGGTTTTACTTCCTGGTGTTCAAAATTCTCTGCAATCAAAGAATCTGCTGATACAGAGGAGCTGTGCAAACAAATGCAGGATTGAAGACTGATGTCTGCCTTCCTTTCCTGGTCGTCTGCTATCTGGAACTGGTGAAGGAGATCCCTCTTCACATCAGGATCAACTGGTTCAGCTTTAATACCTTGACCATAACCTGTCTGTCCATCTGGTTCAGATTTGGCAAGGGTAGCTGATGGATTCTGACAGGTTGTTTCATGAAGTGTTTTGGCTGTGATCTCATAATTCATTTCGGACGAATCATAAATGCAGTCTGAAACAGACAGAGGATTGATTGTCTGTGGTAATCATAATAAACATGAATCCATAATCATAATCACTATAATCATCAGACACCCTTGTCCCAAACAATCAAAGGCCAAACTTTACATGTGTCATTGTAAACAAAGAGAAAACAAAGAAGAAGAAAAATCAGAAAAATATGGATGTATCAAGACCTCTGCAATACTGATATTGTGTAAAAGACAAAGAAACCACCAAATCAAATCATGTTGCTTCAAGCCCTGCCAGCCACAAAAGCCATATCTGGGCTGAAACACCATATAAAACAGAACAAAGTGACAGAATTAAAATGCAAAGTTGAAATTGAACACCATTTACTTCTGTACATCAAATGACACCCCCCCCCCCCTCCCATCACTCCCCCCCCCCCACCCACCCCCCAAGAGTCTGTCATACTCCCGTTAAAATCAAATTTTCTTTAAAACATTGATTTCTTTTTTTTTTCTTTTTTTTTAAAATACACACACACGTCAAAAATCCAGTCCCAGGGAACATCCCGGAACAAGGTCTTCAATGAGCTTGCCGTTAAGTGTTTATGTCTGTCATCATGTAGCTCCCTATATTCAATTACAAATTGTCTAATGCTGAGACATTCATCATATGGGATGCAATGTGGAGCTTCTTCACTCTGTAAAAGATACAAATGAGTTAAAAATGAACGGCCAGTGTGCAACTGACATAAAACTATTTCTTCTTTGCAACCACCATAGGTAGACGAGGGGAACTCTTAGGTTTGGACAAATCTGGAAATGACTGTTATCCATCTGTGTATTTCAGTCCTCTTGCCAGGTCTCTGACATGATCATTAACCTTTGGTTTTAAATCTGAGTAGGGGATATATACACTGGAAAATTTAGGGGGCCGGATAGCTCAGTTGGTAGAGCGCCGGACTCGTGATCCTGGGGTTGCGGGTTCGAATTTCGGTATAGGGGGATTTTTCCCTCGGAGTTAACATTGGTTCTGACTCCATTCCCCATATAGTCCTTCGAATGAGACTATAAACCGAGGTTCCGTGTGTGAACGCACGCATAACATCTTGCACACACGTAAAATCCCATCACCAACTTTCGGAAGAGAAGGCCAGTTTGGCCGTTGGTATGGATGACACGTGACACATAGCATGCACCTTCCCCGAAGATGGAGTATGGCTGCCTTAATGGCGGGATAAAAAAGGGTCATACACACAAAACTCCACTGCCTGGCTATACAGGGAGTGTCCGCAGGAGTATCAGCCTGCGTACGCAGAAAGAAAAGAAAGAAAGAACTGGAAAATTTCTTCGTTATGATATTCCTGGCCAAATGATCAGTCATTTCATTTCCCCAAATGCCAACATGATTGGGAACCCAAGCAAGAACATTATGACCTTTCGCTTTCAAAGAGGTAAAAAGTTTTTTTTAAAATGTTTTGAAGTTCAGGATGGCAGAGGTTATGGCCAGCTATGGTCTCCAAAGCTGACAGCGAATCAGACAAAATCAGAAAGTCCTTTATAGAATGAGAGATTATCTTCAATGCTAGAACCAAAGCCGTACATCCAGCAGAGTAAATCAAACAATCTGATGGAATATGCTTTGATTATATTTGAGAAGGAACACTTGGGCAAAAGGCTGCACAAGCCACTCCATCTTCAGACTTTGAACAATTTCATAAAAGAATGGAAATTTTGTACAGAGATCAGTAAACAATGCCCTGTATGCCTGACGATTGGTGGGTTCTTTGCAAAAAGAAGCAAGATCAATGCCAATTTCTGGTGTGAAGAAGGTCCATGGAGGCTTCTCTGGAAATTAACAGAAATCGGACACAACTCCTAGATCAAGACATGCATTCTGCCCACGAGGCTGCATTTGAAGTCCAAACAGAGGAATAGAAAAGGGATTTTCTTCAAATTTCCTTTGAAACTGAGGATTGAAAACAATTATAAACAGGGTTTTTCCAGTTCTGAGAATAATCTGAGATTGTAATTTTAGGATAGTTTCAGCCTACAGTTGGATACTGAGGGTTGCCCTGCCTCTGCTGGCTGTACACTGGGGTGGTGTGGAATGCTCCAAGGCAGAGACTAAGCCCTTGATGTGGAATGGGATCCAGGTAGCAAGGTCTCACAGAGCTGTACACAGCACAGCCATAGTCCCGTTTAGAATGGACCAAGGCTCTGTAGAGGTGCAATAAAGTTTTCTTTTCAACCCTCCAGTCAGTGTGTGCGATGACCTGCACAATGTTCAGAGCTTTCTGGCAAGAAGTTTTCAAGTGTTCAATAATGCGAGTTAGAAAGCTGTGCTTTTGATCAAAAATAACTCCCAGAAATTTGGCCTTCTTTACATCTAGAACTAAAATTTTACCTATTTGGATTTCAGGATCAGCAAAGAACTGATACAAGTTATGAAAGTGAATGCACTGGGTCTTAATAACTGAAAAGGTAAAGCCATTTTCTTCCACCCACAGATGTACTTTATCCTCAAAAACCTGGAGCCTACAGTGAACACTTGGGTACAAGCTTCTCAACACTTCCCTACACAGATCGCTGCACGTGCAACACGGTCGTACGACCCCTGTCACGGAAGGTGAGCCACGTCACCACAACACACCTGTGTGCCAGTGTCAAGAGGGAGCCATTCTGCCCTACTGTCAAAACTTTGCCGCACGTGCAAAACGGACAACAACGCCCACCTGTCGCCATACATGGTGACCCATTTCGCATATATACAAGGGCCGAGATGTCATCAATGAACCCTGCACCCCTGACCCTGACCTGACCTCCCGTTTGCGACAGGCAGGAATTGGATTTGCCTTGCCCCGAAGGAGACTCAAACGTGGAGGAAGACGGAAGCGGAGAACTATTTCAGTCATTGTTTCTCCTCATTCATCTACTGAGAAACACAACACCACAGACCGACTGTCTTCCGTCAACACTGAATGCTGCGATGGGGAATTCCCGGTCGACGCCACTCCCCCCTCACACACCAGAGACGTCAGCCACCGTCATCGTGGTCGTCAGACGGCACCATGCAGACCTGCTGGCACCACCCCAACTACAGGATCTCCGGCCACACGCCACTGCTCTACTAAAAGACGTCTAGAGAATGGACATTTACAGAAAGGAAACTTAATCGAAATTCGACCGAACAGTTCTTGCCATGTGTCTCAATGTATAAAACTCTGTTTGTTCAATGCCCAGTCTATCGGGAAAAAACTGAAAAGAGCAGCGATTTCTGACTTTATCATTGAAAATGATGTTGATTTCATGTTTCTTACAGAGTCTTGGTTAAAAACGCATGGTGACGAGTCCAAGTGTGCCGACATCACCCCCACAGGTTACGCGATGAAATCCTTTCCTCGTGTTTCACGTGGTGGTGGTCTGGCTATCATCTTAACCCTCTGCCTACCGCATGACTTTGTGCTATATGACTATGAGAATACCATGCCAAGAGAGGTAACTCCGCAACACATACACACTTGCCATAAAGAAACCTCAATAGAAAATTTGTTTTTAACTTATCTATTCTGTAAAAGTAATGAAAAAAATTCAAAGACATCACTCCATCCAAAACAGCCATTTTACCCCACATATAGTGAACTGGTACACGAGGAAAAAAACCCAAACGAACAGACTAACTGTACTTCGGTGTTCTCAGTGCTAAAACAATTTTTCCTAAATTCACTGTACCCACAGAACATCATGGATTAGGAGCACAGAGTGATTTTCCAAGGCTAAACAAAGTACTGAAACCTTCAGGAACAAATAAAGTCATTCTGTATGGTATGCACACTAAATAATCAACTTTTGTTGTGAAGCAAAAAACAACAACCCAAACTTCAACAATTTTGTTAAACTGAAGGCATCACATACAAGAAGATTTGTCTTCTAACTACTGAGGGGAAAAAATAACAAGAACAGATTACTGAATACTGGGCTTTAGATTGTGATGGAATTCAACAAAAATGTGCTTTAGCACAAGTGCACTGAGCACCCCCCCCCCCTTCCCCCCCCAACACACACACACACACACACTGTGGTGATGATGTACCTCTTGTCCGGCTCCTCTTTGCTTTTTGATAAACTGGCAGTTTTTATTTCAGGCCAGAGTTTATGTTCATCCTTTTCTGCTTGCTTTTGTGCAGCAAATAAATTTGTTTCTCGTTAAAAGTCTGCCAAAATTCTTCTGAAATCAAATGGCTAAAGGTGCTGCTCCTACAGGCAAATCGTCGGACACACCCACTGACTGACCCGGTTTCCTGGCTATCAAAACAAGGGAAACTTTTGGGGGCTTCACTTCTTGTCACCAACCACTCCAGTCAAGAATTAAAGAATCTCTAGCAAGTTTTGTTTTTCGAATTTTCTTTTTTGGGGGTCTGGGCCCAGCAGCAATGGGCTATTCGACGTCGTCATTATCATCGCCTGAATCATTATTGATTCCGGCCTCAAAACCAGTCAGCAGTCGATCTTTATTCATAACTAGGTTAAGATTGACGTCCGAATCGTCTCGCTTCAAATCTTCTTCAAGAGTGTAGCCCGCAAATACGCCTCTTCATCAATATCACTTCAGAAAATGAATTCTGCAAGTTGCATAGTTACTTGATCCGCCATTTTCCCAGAAAATCTTCGCGAAAAAAATCTGAACTTTGAAAATACACAGCAGTGAAATTACTCCACCAAAACTCATGCAACAAAAACCAAAATGGCGTCCAGAAACGGAAGTACCGGAAGACTCTTCTGTCGCAATTGCATTCTGGGATATGCGATGGTGAAAGCGAAAGTCGTTGACCGAGTATTCAGCGGTCGATCTCGGTCGATCCGGTATTCAGAAAGATGAAATCTCGCGGTCGATCTCGGTCGATCTGGTAGGCATTGGGTTAAGAGAGTCTTACAACACATGTGTTACTATTACAAATTCTTTTCCATTTGCGCATGATAGTTTCGAACTTGTTGTCATGTCACTGTCGCTGTCACAATTACACATTAACTTCTGTTTGTTGTACCGCCCCCCTCCAAGCAAAACCAATAGGATGACTGATGCCCTCTTTCACCAACAGTTTCCAGACTTTCTCGCCTATTACAACGTGAGCAGGGGAAAGTCTGTCATCCTAGGGGATTTTAATTTTCATTACGACGTAGAGCAACAGGTAGCCAGGTTGAAAGACATGTTTGCACAGTTCGATCTGGTACAGCTTGTGACTGAACCCACACACAGGTCAGGTCATATCATTGACTGGGTTGTTCACAGTCAGTCTGACCCCCTTGTTCAGTCGACTAGTGTCTCCCACTACCTCACCTCTGATCACATGTCAGTTGTTTGTGAACTTAATATTAAAAAGCCTGTATTCCCCTCCACAGTAGTTCAGCGCAGGAATATTCGTGCCATTGACAGATCATCGTTTAGGTCTGATCTTGAGACTACTCTGTACGAACACCGCGACATTACAGTCAGTGATTATAACACACGTCTTAGTGCATTGCTTGATAGACATGCCCCAGAGACCCTAAACGTGTGCCCACCAACAAGAAAGCTAAACCATGGTTCACTCCAGTGCTGCATGAAGCCAAGCGTGCTCGTCGATGTGCGGAGCGTGCCTGGCGGAAGACTGGTCTCATAGTACACAAGCAGATTTTCACACATAAGGATGAGGTAAACTGTTTACTTCTTGAAGCAAAACAAGATTTCTATTCTTCCAAAATCAATGCAAGTCAGACTTGTAAAGAACTGTTTGCGATTACTAACTCTCTGCTGGGAAAGATCAACACGTCCCCCTCCCTAGCAACATTCCTCATACCGAACTTGCCCAATCTTTCAGCGACTTTTTCAACAGCAAAATCCAATTAATCAGACAGAACATTGACAGCATGCAGACTTCTCATGTTCCCACAACCTGTCCTGATGTTGAAACACCCCTTGCTTTCTTTTCACCAGTGTCTGAAGACACAGTGAGTAAGATCCTGAAAGACATGCCCCACAAAACTTGTGAACTGGATCCGATACCCACGTCACTTCTGTTTGAGAACTCGGATCTCTTCATTCCCGTTCTTACCCGCCTTGTCAATGAGTCTGTTCAGTCTGGTGACTTTCCAAAGGAACACAAGCTCGCTCTTGTTAGGCCTTTACTGAAAAAGGCTGGTATGGACCCAAATCAGCTGAAAAACTACCGTCCAGTCTCAAATCTTCCCTTTGTTTCCAAACTCATAGAGAGAGTTGTTCTCTCACAGCTCCTATCCCATCTTGAGATTAACTGTCTTCAAAATCCCTTTCAGTCTGCCTATCGTGCTGGTCACAGTACCGAAACTGCTCTTCTTCGTGTTGTAAATGATCTCCTTGTTGCTGCCGATGAACAAAAGGTCTCTATCCTTGCTCTACTCGATCTATCCGCTGCTTTCGACACAATTGATCACTCCATTCTTGTGCAACGTCTGCAGCACTATTTCGGGGTTACAGGAACAGCCCTTCAATGGTTCAAGTCATACCTGTCAGATAGACACCAGTCAGTCGTTGTCAACAACGTCAGATCTCGTTTAGCCAAGCTGGAATCTGGGGTTCCACAGGGCTCCGTCCTTGGACCTGTACTCTTTGTAATGTACACGCATCCTCTTTCTCAGATCCTTGAAACTCACTCCTGTCCTCACCAGATGTTTGCCGACGACACCCAGCTAAGACGCTCGGGGAATGCCTCTGAGCTTGACCAAATGAAGGGCGAATTGTCTGAATGTGTGTCCGTCATTCGGGACTGGATGGCTGAAAACAAACTTCAGCTAAACCACGATAAAACTGAAGCCTTGCTGTTCAGTTTACCAGCAGCAAAAAACCTGCTCTTTCTGTAAATTCTTCACTTCTGATCTGCAGTACTGTTATTCCCTTCTCAGAAAAGGTTAAAAACCTTGGTGTCTTTATCGACAGCGATCTTGATATGAAGGCACAGGTGAACCATGTCTGTAAAATATGCTTTCTGGAAATTAGACGTATAGGTGCTATCCGACATCTCCTTACCACTGAAGCAACCAAACTCTCACCACTTCTCTCGTGCTTTCGCGTCTCGATTACTGTAATTCTCTACTAGCAGGCCTTCCCGACTACCTCACCAAAAAACTTCAGCACGTTCAAAACTGTGCTGCTAGACTAATCCTCAAAGCTCCCTTCAAAGAACACCCTCAACTATTATTATGCAGACTTCACTGGTTGCCGGTCAAAGCCAGGGTGACATATAAAATCGCATGCCTCTGTTTCAATGCTGTTAAATCTGGAACTCCAGCCTATCTGTCTGACCTTCTAAACTCATACTGCCCAGCTAGAACCCTTCGCTCGTCTTCTGACTCGTTGCTCCTGGTTCCTCCCAGATTCAAATGCAAAAGAAGGGGGATCGTTCCTTCTCCTTCCTGGCTCCTAAAACTTGGAATTCTCTTCCACACGACATCAGGCACTGTGACTCTTTTCCAGTCTTTAAAACGAAACTAAAAACTCATCTTTTTACAGTCTATTTCGGCTGATAATTCAAAAGTCCCGGTCATACACAGATGTCAGTTTGTGTGAGTGTGTGTGTGCGAGGTGTGCGTGAGTGGTTGTGCGTGTCTGCTTTCCCGTGTGTGCTGTGCGTATCTGCTTCCCCGTGCCTGAGTATGCGGTTTGTGTGGTGTGTGTGTGTGTGTGTGTGTGTGTGTGTGTGTGTGTGTGTGTGTGTGTGTGTGTGTGTGCGTGTGGTGTGTGTGCGTGCGCGCGTGCATGCGTGCGTGTTTTCGTTAGTCCTTGTATTGTAAAGCGCTTAGAGCTAATTTAGGATTTGCGCTATAGAAATATTCATTATTATTATTATTATTAAGCTTCCAGGTGCAAAGAGGGCAAAATCATCTACAATGAGCAGTCAGAATCCTGCTGAACTGAATTAACAATGTTGTTGATCTTTATGCTAAAGAGGGCAGAAGATAGGATGTTCTCTTGTGGAACAGTCCAAACACCAAAATCCTGTTCATGAACAGAGAGAGTGACGCAAACCCAAACTTGAAAGTGTCATTCTGCCAAAAATAGTTTAATGAAAAGTGGAAGATGACCCCGAAAACAAAGAAACCCCATAAAAAAAACAACAACAAAAAACAAACCACCAAACTCATAACAACACCAATAATGATGATGATGGCAATAACAATGATAATAAATACAATGAAAATGACAATGATAAATCAGGTAATATAGTATATCTTGAGTGCTTTTAATTCTGATGTCCGAAACTAGTGAAAGCACTTCACCATGACAAAGGCCAAACCTTGTATATGTGAACTCAGACACGAAACACACTTACCTGGATGTCTCTTGCTCCCCACCCCTCCCCACTCCCACTTCCCCTCCACACACGAACACACTGATACTATCCATCTATATATAGTCCAGTAAGATTTTAAATCGTGTGTAAACTAATTGCTTTAAAATTTATTCCAATCGCAACTGACATTTGAGGCAACAAAACACACACACACGACAAAGTCTACCAAAATATCACCATGCCTTGTAGCAAAAAAATGCATTTGAAAGTCAACAAAAACTGAGAGACATTTTTTCACGCGCGCCCCAGTGCTCACCGTTCATCAAGCACGATGTCGGCTGCTGCTGCTGAGAGCGAACCTTCTTTCCCCAGCACATCTGAACATTTTAGTGAGGTAAGAATCGTTAGAATACATTTTTTTTTCTATTGCCAGTTATTTGTGTGTTTGTTATGTTTGTTAATAGTGCTTGATATTAATAGCAAGCCTTGACCCCTGTCCACATTGCTTATTCTGTCAGTTCGCCGGTATAAACGCATCGAAAAGGAAAACTCATTAATATTCATGAGGTCGATTACAAATCAAATCATTACAGGTTTTCTAGGTCATGTTTCTTTGTCAATATTCAATGATGAGATGAGAAATAAGAAATTCTCACCAACATCGGTGAAAAAGAATAATTGACAGCGACAGAGAGCGAAGACCAACACAAATTCCACAGTCAGCGGCTGGCGGTAAGTTGCCGCTGCACATTCAGGCCGCTGCATCATCCGTTCCTCGTGAAATTTGGTCAGCTGTAAACATGGTTTGTTGTGCGTGTAGCTTCGCGAAAGGCTAGGAAAATGGAATAATTTGATGTCGTTTTTGTTGTTGTAAATATTGTATTTATTCTTTATTCTTTTATATGACTATTATTCCTTACTATAAATGTTGTTCTGGTGCCGGTATTACACTTGTATTAAAAAAAGTCATGTGAAAGCATGTGTTGTAAAGTGCTTGATTAGTTAACGTTGTGTAATTTAACAGTTGATGTTACACTGTGTTATTGCCATTACTTAGTGTTACGATTCCGAATTTTCTGTTTTAGCTTAACACACTGTATTGCATATTCTTCATCAGTTGTAGCTGTATCTTACAAATATTAAAACGTAATGTTTATGCCAGTTTGCTCTCAGGTGTTCCCACCTCATGCGTGTATAATCTGCCATCAAAGAATTGAAGAGACTTCAGCAGAGAAGGTGACGCTGGAGAGAAAGGCAGCAATACCATAAACAATGTAAGTAAGGATCTGCAAGATACCATACACGCTGAAGCAGGCGACTTAGTGCACAGAAGTTGTCGAGGCTTGTACATAAACAAGAAAGTTATACAAGCAAAGCTGAAGGAAAAGAAGAATGGACCTTCTCTTCGGAAACGACGACAGTCAAGAACTAGTGATGAATTGGATTCGCTACCTCTTTGTTTGTTCTGTGACAAAGGCGAGAAACGTTTGAGTAAAGGGAGAGGCACGCTTGTGCCTGTCAGGACTATGCAGTTTCAGCAAACAGTCATGTGTAAATGTGAAAACAGAGGTGATCCTTGGGCACAAAAAGTCAGAGCAAAAATTGAGTTTGTACAGGACTGTTTCGCTAGTGATACAGTCTATCACAATATCTGCTACACCAACTTCCGTTCAGGACTACAGATTCCAAAGGTGTTCATGTTGACGGCGGATGCTTTTCAACTACCTCAAATTTTGTTTCATCCTGATGAAGAAGAGGCCAAAAAAGAGGAATCAGAAGAGTCTGTGTCAACACATGCATCTCTCACTGACGTTTTAGGACTACCACTCCAGAATGGTGAACTTTGTGAGCTTTTAGATGAAGACCTTGGTGATGATACTTTGAACACCGCGCAGAACATTCTGGACAATCTGCTGAAGGGTTGCATGTCTGCTGGAGAAGCTGCTAATCATGAATAATCATGAAGTCTTTGCTGTGATATCTGACAAGCTAGAACAACATAAGGAACATCTAGCCAGCAAAAGAACAGCGGCTATGTGGTTGCAGTACATGAAATGATAGACATCATGCGAAAATCAATGAAAGCAGAAAGAACTGGCAATTTCAGGCTCCATTTGCAATCTATACATGACATGTTGCCTTTCCTTGCTGCTGCAGGACATAACAATTACACAAAGTCTGGCTGGCTGTACCTACAGCAAATGCTTGATCTCCACAACAGTCATCCAGCTGTCTATGAATTCTTCAGCAAAGGCCATCACGTCGTGAGAAGAAGTGATCGTTTCTGGGGTGGAATTTCAACTGACCTTGCCATTGAGCAAATTCTCATGCGCTCTTTGAAAGCAAGGGTGGTCTGACGCGTGGCACGGGAATTGGGGAGGAAGAAAGACTCGTGTGGCTGTTGTGTATGCCTGCATGTGCAGAAATCCATGAGGCAATGCAGTCTGTCACACGTGTTTCATTCTCATCCAGTGAACAACATGCGCAGCACAAAGATGTGGGCAAAGCAAGGCAGGAACGCGACCGGAAGGACATACATATCATCTTGAAATACTTACGTGACAGAAATCCTTTCTCTGGAGATGCTGCCCTGAGATTTATTTGTAGTGGACGAGAAGCTGATATCACTGTCAATATTGACCAAGCAGAAAACATTGGAAATGAGATTTTGAGCAGCATGGTTGGGAAGAACGTTTCAGAAGTTATTTTCAAAAAGAAAGATCAAGCTGTCACAATGATCATGAGACGCAAGTCATCCAAAGTGACCAAACACATAACCCATGTTGACTCCATGCAGCTGTTCCAAAGACTGGTGAAAGTTGTCGAAAACTCACCGGATCTCCTTGAAGAAGCATTTGCTTTTGAGATGAGCAGCGTTCCAACTGCTCTTTTTGATTCAGATGCTCTTCCTAGACAAGCAAACAAAGCTTCACTCTCAAATTACATCTGGACAACAACAAAGCAGGTCAATGCTGAACCCCCAAAGGACGTCTGCTATGTGATTGACGGGGGTTTTTCTTCTGCATCTTCTGACATGGTCTCGTGGTTCCACCTACAAACAGCTCGCCCAGAATTACACAGATTTTGTTATAAGGACGTTTGGCAGTGGACTGTGGTTTTCGATGGGTACGTCAATGGACCATCCACAAAGGACGTTGCCCATTTTCGAAGAGCAAGTAGAAGCAGTGTAGCATGTGACATTTCTTTTGATGGCGACATGCTGCTCTGTGAGCCCAAAGATCGGTTCCTTGCAAATCCCAATAACAAACAACGGTTCATCAATCTCATGAGTTGTTGCATGTCTCAGCATGGAGTGACCACAATGCATGCAACTGCAGATGCAGACTGTCTTATCGTGCAGACAGCACTGGACAAGGCCAAAAACGGAGACGTTGTCGTCATTGGTGAAGACACTGATTTGCTAATTCTCCTACTGTTTCATTTCACTCCAGATCTCTGTTCTGTGTTCTTCACTTCAGCGAGATCTTCCACTGCGAAGTCAACAGCAAAAATATGGAACATCAGTGCTACCAAGAACGTGCTTGGCACTGAAATATGCATGCAGATCCTGTTTGCACACGCTTTGGAGGCTGTGATACAATCAGCAGTATCTATTCGATCGGAAAATCCCTGCCTCTCAAGTAAGTGATGGAATCTGCATTTTTCCGACAACAAGCGCTTGTGTTTACGGCTACTCCATATGGAGATGCAAAACAAAATGTTACCGATGCAGGCGAAAAAGCTTTCGTTGACTTGTATGGGGGCAAGCAGAATGATTCGTTGAACAGTCTTCGGTACGTCAAATATATGCAGAAAGTCTCCACTTGCAGTTCATCCTTTCAGCCCTGCAAACTCCCACCTACTTCAGCTGCTGCCAAGTTCCATTCAATGAGAACTTATTTTCAGGTGCAGGAATGGATGAACTTGAAACAAGAACATGTCATTTGAATCCAAGTGACTGGGATGGGAAATCATACATGGTATGATGGTTCCCGTCCTCACGGACATTGCTGCTGCTGCTGATGAATTGCCCCATGTCATCCATTGCAACTGCAAGACAGAGTGCCAGACAGCAAGGTGTTCATGCCGGAAACACGGACTGGATGTGGGGAGTGTAGAGGAGAAAGTTGTTCCAACGTTGTGAGCAAGATCATATATGTCGGGGGTGATGATTCATCAGACGATGAAGATATGTGGTAACGTAAGTACATTTGACCTGATCGTTTCAATTGACAATGTTTTTATGCACCGTTTTAGTGGCTTTTATTATACAAAGTTTCACTATAACCATTCATATGTAGCAAAGGTAATGACATTCAGTACTGACAACACGCGGAGTGTGGCTGATGAAGATTTTTTTTCCAGACACATCATGCTGGAAGTCATTTCTCATATGATTTTAGTCTTGTCAGAGGATGGCTATGCAGACCCTAACAAAGTTGTTGAAAAGGCAAGAATGAATCAGCAAGACAAAAACAGTTCTGCATACAGAGGCGAAAAGCACATATCATTTTTTCGTTGACGGTTTTGTGTAAAAATGACAATTGTTTTATACATGTATGAATTGCATCTCCCCCGCCCCACCCCCACCCCACCCCCCCACCCAATGATATTCTCTTCTGTGGTAATGAGTCTCTCAAATGTGAAAAAGACAGTACATTTCAATTACATTGTATGTATTTTCTTGTATTAGAAGCTGTTTAATAACACGGCATGGAAAGCTAACAGGTACAGGAATGTAATATTTTTTCCAATTTTTAATTGCGTACCTCAATATATAAGCCAATTATACTCATATTACACAGAAATGTTCTCTTAGCATTTAAGAATAGTTTGAGGCTGATTCGTAGCAAAAAAAAAAAAAACAAAGAGAAACCGAAGAAAACAAAGCGGATATGGAAACACTATCAGTTTCAGAACTAGCCAGTTCTACAGTACACTCTCAATTTTAAATAGCTGAAAAAAAATACTTTGCATGCCCAATTTTGGTAGACTTTATATAGCATAACTAAGGATAAGATAAGATAAGATAATGTTGCTTATAGCCCAGCCGACCGCAAAGGGCCACATCAGGGCTGTCACCACGTTAAAATCACTCACCAGTCATTAAAAAAAAAAAAAAAAAAAAAAAAAAAACTTTCACACATCTCTTTAAATGACATCGTCTAGAAACGTACCAGAAACTTCGTTAAAAATCTTTCTTCCGTAAAATCTTAAATCAGATGAAAAATGTCAATCTCTCTCAAAAAGTCAAGGATCACATCAGGCGGACATCCCTGAACAGGATCTTCATGGACTTCCGCCGTAAAATGTTTGTGTCTCACATCGTGCAAGTCCCAACACTCTAAAAGAACATGTTTCATTGTGAGTGGCGCATGACATGGAATGCACCACGGAGCTTCTTCACTCTTTAAAAGGTATTAACGTGGTGACAGCCCTGATGTGGCCCTCTGCGGTCGGCTGGGCTATAAGCAACATTATCTTATCTTATCTTATCTTTAAAAGGTAAGCATGGGTAAAATACGAATGGCTGGTGTGTAGCCGGCACAGAACCGTTTCCTCTTTACGACCTCCCGACGTGGATGGGAGGAAGTCCTTAAGGTTTGGACGGATCTGAAAGAGTTTGTTATTCGTCTGTGTGTTCCAATCCTCTTGCCAGAGGTCTCTCACATAATCATTAATTTTGAGTTTCACATCTGAGCAGGGGATATAAGTGTTGGACAGTTTCTCTCTTGTGGCGTTCTTGGCTAAACGATCAACCATTTCGTTCCCGCCGATGCCAACATGACCTGGAACCCAAGCAAGAGTAATGTTGTAACCGTCCGCCTTCAACTTGCTAAAAAGTTCCAAAAAAAGTAAAAGTTCTGGATGCTGAAGGTTGCGGCCAGCTATGGCCTCCAAAGCTGACAGCGAATCCGACAGAACCAGAAAGTCCCTCTTTGAAGAATGTGAGATTATCTTCAAAGCCAGAACCAGAGCAGTAAGTTCAGCAGAATAGACAGAAGCATCTGAATGTATATGTTCCAACAGTATCTGAGAAGGAGCCCCAGGGCAGTAGGCTGCACAGGCCACTCCATCCTCAGACTTGGAACCGTCAGTGAAAACTTTTTGATAGGATGGGAATTTGGAACAGAGGTCAGCATACAATGCCTTGTACGCCAGAGAGCTGGTAGACTCTTTGCGAAAAGCTGCAAGATCGAAGCAAATCTCTGGTGTGAAAAAGGTCCACGGAGGTTGATCCGGAAACTTGGAAAAATCGGAAACTACTCCCAGGTCTAGACCTGCATTCCGCACGTGAGGCTGCATACGAAGACCAAACGGCGGAATACATTTAGGGTTGTTTTCAAACTTACTTTGGAACGGAGGGTCAAAGACACAGTCATAGGCAGGGTTTTCTGGTTCTGAGAACAGTCGGATATAATAATTCAAAGACAGTTTCAGCCTGCGGTTGGACAGTGAAGGTTCACCTGCCTCTGCGTACAGGCTGTACACAGGGGTGGTGCGGAACGCTCCAAGACAGAGACGAAGCCCTTGATGGTGGATAGGGTCCAAGAGTTTGAGGTAAGATGATCTTGCAGAGCCGTACACAGCACAACCGTAGTCCAGTTTGGAACGGACCAAGGCTCTGTAAGGGTGCAGCAAAGTTTTCTTATCAGCGCCCCAGTCGGTGTGCGCTACGACCCGCAGAATATTCAGTGCTTTCTGACAAGCAGTTTTGAGATTTTTGATGTGGCTGAGAAAGTTAAGTTTCTGGTCAAAAATGACTCCCAGAAATTTGGCCTCTTTAACAGCTGGAATGGGAGATTTCCCTACTTGAAGTTCAGGATCTGGAAAAAACTGACGGAAATTATGGAAGTGAATACACTGTGTCTTTGAAGCAGAAAAGGTGAAACCGTTTTCATCTGCCTATCGATGGATTTTATCCACGCAAAGCTGGAGCCTGCGCTGGACACTCGGGTACAGGCTTCCAGTTGCGTAGACAGCGAAATCATCCACAAACAATGAGCAGTCTGAACCCTGCTGAACTGATTTAACAATGTTATTGATCTTAATACTAAAGAGGGCAGGAGACAGTAATGCTCCCCTGTGGAACACCCAACTCCTGCTCGTGGACATCAGAGAGAGTGGTGCCAACCCGGACCTGAAACTGTCGTTCTGCCAAAACATTTTGAAGGAAAAGCGGAAGATGACCTCGAAAACCCAGATCATGGAGATCATGAAGTATCCCCGACTTCCAGGTGGTATCGTAGGCCTTCTCCAAGTCAAAAAAAATTGCCACTGCATGCTGTTTGTTCAGAAAGGCATTCCGAAGTGTAGATTCCAGACGAATCAAATGGTCAACAGTAGTCCGATGTTTGCGGAAACCACACTGTTCTTTCGCCAAAAGGCCATCGGTTTCGAGTTTCCACATAAGCCTAGCATTGACCATTTTCTCCATCAGTTTACAGACACAGCTGGTCAAAGCTATGGGACGGTAGTTTGATGGATTAGAAAGATCTTTTCCAGGTTTGGGGATGGGAATAATGAGGGCTTTTCGCCAAGAGGGCGGAAAGAAACCTGTAGTCCACACATGGTTGTATACCTGTAACAGTATATTCAGACCTTCTTGCGGAAGATGTTTCAACAGTTGATAATGGATTTCATCTATACCTGGAGAGGAATCGTTGCAGGACAGTAAGGCAGATTTCAGTTCATTTAAAGTGAAAGGAAGATTGTAGTCTTCCATGTTGTCTGACGAAAAGTTGCAGGGTGATTTTTCTTTAAGGGTTTTATTTTTGACAAAAGTGGCTGATTTGTTAGAAGAGGAGGAATTCTTTTCTATGGTTGAAGCCAGCAGATTAGCAACTGCTTTTTTCTCTGTTATTAAAGAGTCAGCAAACTTGAGATGGTTCACAGTGGGACAGGTGTTCTTCCCTTTGATTTTCTTAATGATGTTCCACACTTTTTTCTTGGAAGTTTTCGATGTCAGCCTGGAGCAGAAACTTCTCCAGGACCGACGTTTACTGATTTTAAAAGTGTGTCTTGATTTAGCACGGAGTTTCTGATGGGCTCGAGCGTTGGGACCCGAAGGTCGTTGGTACACCTGACGCTGAGCCCGTTTTCGAACTTTGGAAATTTGTTGGCAGTCTGAATCAAACCAGGGTGTTTTGGGCATTTGAAGTTTATCGGAAGACACTGGAATACAAGCTTTAGCACACTTGATCATAGTGTTAGTCAGTGATTCTGCTGGGTCCGGACTCTGAAGAAAATCAGTGTCCTGGAATTCTTTTGAAATAGTGGCTGCAAAGAGATCCCAGTTTGCTTTCTTATAATTTAGATGTGGAGAGACAGAGACTTGTTCAGTTATTACGGGTTGTAAACAAACAGGGAAATGGTCACTTCCGTGCAGATCGTCATGGACAGACCACTCATAGTCCAGGACCAGCGAGGGGTCACAAACCGACAAATCTAAACACGAAAGTGAACCTGTGGAAGAGTGGAGGTAAGTTGCAGATCCGTCGTTCAGACAACACAAATCCAAATCTGAAAGGATATCCTCAATTAGCAAACGTACTGGCACTACCCCAAAGAGGATTGTGACCGTTAAAGTCACCCAACAGCAAAAAAGGTCGAGGAAGTTCTTCTATCAGACTGACAAGGTCCTGACGACAAACCGGAACAGAAGGAGGTAGATAAAGAGAACAGATTGTGACAGTCTTGTGGAGAGTGACTCTCGCAGCTACAGCCTGAAGGGAGGTAGACAGAGCGACAGGACTATATAACAGAGTTTTGTGTAGGAGAAGGGCAACACCGCCCGACAGTCCCAACGTGGATGGTTGTGCAGGTTTTGAAAGAATATTAAAGCCAGAAAGAGTAAAGGTCTTCTGGCTTTGAATTTGGGTTTCCTGAAGAGCCACGACGGAAGGTTTTATAGACTGACACAGAAGCTGAAGCTCCTCAAAGTTGGAATTTAATCCACGGATATTCCAATGGAATATGGTACTATCCATGGTGCAGAGGCGAAAAGGAGAGAAATCAGGTCATCTCCTCTTCAACGTCCGCTTCTAATGGAGCGAATTTATTGGTTAGTTTCACTGGACTGTGTTGGTCTTTGGACCTGCTGGCAGACTTGCCCGCAGGTGACAAAGGCCTGGAGTTTGGAGATGGTGGGGGTCTGGATTTGGGAGATGGCGGAGGTTTTTTCCTCATCTCCACCATCTCCACAGTGGGTGGAACTCCCTTGCCCGCACGGGCACTGGATAGGAGAGTTCGAGGCGGAATTGCTGGTTTTTTAATCTGCCCAGCAGCAGATGTTGTAGACTGCTGGGCAGTCTGAGGGGTGGCGGATTTTTTGCCTCCACCAGGGGCAGTCACCTTGGGTTGGAAGGTGGTGGACCTGCTTCCACCAGAGTTGACAGTTCTGACTTGCAGTGTCTTTGAAAACGTAAAGTCATCAGTCTGACAGCAGACTGATCGAGTGGGAACTGCGGGAACCATCTTTACGGCCGAAGCATATGAAGCTGTTGGAGTCTGACTGCCCACAACCTGCTTGCGGGCTTCAAAAAAGGAGATCTTCTTTTCTGTTTTTATTCGTTGAATGGTGGATTCCTGAATCCAAAGAGGACAGTTTCTTGAAGAGGAGGGATGTTCGCCACCGCAGTTAGCACAATGTGCCGGATCTTTGCACGGCCCATCATGGATTGCCTTGCAGCAAACACCGCACACCTCCTGCCCAGAACAGCGGTCTCTGACATGTCCAAACCTCTGGCACCTGAAGCATCTCAACGGGGACGGGACATACAGCTGTACACGGACGTTCAGGTAGCCAACTTTGATGACCGGAGGCAGCACAGGGTTGCAGAAGGTCAGAAAGAGGGTGTTGGTGGCCACTCTCTCCGCACCTTTCTTGACTGTCACCCTGCGCACCTCCGTCACAACCCTGGGACGCCAGTTCCGTTTTTATTTCTGCCTCTGAGACACCCGTTAGATCTCTGCAGCGAATCACACCTTTCGATGAATTTAACTGTTTATGGGAGTCACCCTGATCTCCCTATCCACAAATTTTGTTGCCCTCAACAGCTGTTCAGATTGTTTTCTTGATCGACATTGAACTAGAAACGATCCATTCCTCAACCTTTGACGGACTGAGGGTCACCTGCTAAGCCTTGAAAGCCCTTTTGAATAGCAAAAGGGCTCAGAGCTGAAAGGGGTCTTTCCTGCTCCGTCCCTTCCACCACGAGCCAGGAAGCCCAGAAACCTGTTCTCTGTCGTACCTCCGTGTCAGAATCGCTGTCAGAATAACGTTCCCCTGAAATAGGGGATGCTGCCTTCCTCTTCCTTTTGGGGGGGGGATATTTTTTGATAAAGCCATGTTTAGTTTAGTATGTTTCATCTCTCCCTTACCCACCCACCTTGGAGTCCAACTAAGGGGCCAGGGCCAAGAAACCAATGTCTTGACCCCTTCCAGGCTTCGGGAGAGATATACGACAAACAGAAACTACCAACCCTATCCCCCCTGATCATGCTCAACTCCCGGGGACAGAGAGCTGAGCACTGCAGGGGTTAACTTGGCCAGTAGGGGAACTGTCTGTCTTGACCCAGCCCAAGAAGGGGAGCCGATTAGTACACCCGGGCCAAAGTGTACTGCCTGTCTAGGAGAGGTCCAAGCCAAAGTGATGTGTTGAGAGCGCTGGCCCTCTCAATCACCAGGATCTCATTCCCCTCCGACACAGGTCGCACCGCACGGCAAACACGGCGGATCTTAAGGAGACCACAGAGAGAAAAGGAGTGTGGAAAAGAAGACTTGAAGGGGAGACGAAGATAGAAAAGGGCCAAATAAAGGCAGAAAACAAGAAAAGGAGAAAGGCGGGTTACTCTTAGTAAGGATCCTCACCCTTAGCCTGTCTGACATGGGAAGCCCTACCAGGGGCATCAATTCCTTACCACGTTATGCCTAGGCCAGACAGCATCTTGGCTTTTCGGACCTAGAAGCAGCTGGAAAAAAACAGCCTATCTTTAAATATTGATGCCCCCGCCAGCAAAGCCTAAGGGATCACTGGACCACGCAAGCCCTCCGACCACGACAAGGTCGCAACCCCCGGAGGGGCATAACTAAGGGATCAATATAGAAGTCAAAACAGGCAAAAGAAATTTTAAAGCAATTTGTTTACACAGGGGTATATTCTGATGAAATCTTACTGGACTAATACCCCTCACCTCATCATAACCACCGAGCAAAGTGCCAGGTTAACCACTCTAAACTGAATGTTTACCAGTAATTTGGCACAGTAAGAACAACAGGCAGAGCTTGCCACAGATAACAAATTTGAGTTGAAAGGTGCGAGGGCATGTGTGTGTGTGTGTGTGTGTGTGTGTGTGTGTGTGTGTGTGTGTGTGTGTGTGTGTGTGCGTGTTGCTCTGCTACGAATTATTATGTACTTTAGATAATTAGTATAAAAGACAAATTTTCTGTAAAATTATAAAAGCAATATTATCTTTAGTTCAAAATAAAGAAAATAGTGCCTCCTGAAACAGATGCTAAAAAGGTTAAAGATAATGCTACCCAACATTATTTACATTTTTCTGCATAAAGAATATATATATATATATATATATATATATATATATATATATATATATATATATAAACATCCAAACAAAGAAGATAACAACAACCACGTAAAATCTTTCCCAATATTTCAACCACTTTTGGTCTTCCTCAAGGGACTTTAATGATAGAATTGCATGTAGCAGCCTCCATTCACACTTTTTTTTAAAAACAGTTCACTACAGTTCCAAAGGTTAGAGAAAGGACAACAGTGGAAGGGTAGTAAGCTACGGGGAACACGAGAAAATAGGGGTAGGAAAGACACAGAGAGAGAAGAGAGGAGAGAGAGAGAGAGAGAGAGAGAGAGAGAGAGAGAGAGAGAGAGAGAGAGAGAGAGGGGAAGGGAGGGGAAAAAAAGGGGGGGAAGGGGGTGGGGAGGGGTGGGAAGGGGAGAAAAAGCAGGGGAGAGGGGAGGTAGGGGGCACGAGTACATCTCAAGTATTTCTTTTTCAACGATCCCAAGAACAGTATTTTTGTCTGTATAAAATGTCCCTATCTAAGACAACAAGTTCCATAAAAGACAGATTTCCAGACAAGAGTGTGCCTCATCTCAGCAGTACAGTTGAAGATCTCAAAGAGTTAACACAATATACGACATAAAACGTTACCATATTTTAAACTGTACAGAATGTCCAAGTTAAAAATCATATACTTTCCATTAAGTCGTAAGTTCAAACAGTGTAACGTCATAACAAAACTGTTCACTGTGGTTTACAAGGAATAACATACAGATATGTTAAAAAAACATATGCGAGAACATATCCAGCCACATAATGAATATGGTCTGTTACCCACTATTTATTTCTATGGTCATATCCCGACAGACGGGGAGGCAGAGAGGGAAAGAAAGGAGTAAGGAGGGGGGGGGGGGGGGGGGGGGGGGGGTTTTGAAGTGGAGGAAAAGAGGAGAGGCAAGAGAAGGGAGGGGGGAAGAAGGTAAAACAAGGTTTGGGCAGCAGACAGGACAAAGAGGGGGAGGAGGGGAGGGGTGGGAGGGGGGGGGGGGGGGGGGGTCACGTTTACATTTCCGTCCATTTGACACTAGTTAAGGGCATCAAAAAAAGGGGTTTACCTTGTTGAAATAATAATTTTGTTCCCTTAGTCTAAAAGCAGACATTATCAAAACTTTTACTACGAAACGATGATAATAATTCCCAGAAGTGATGACGATTTTTGAACAATTTTGTGGGTTGTCTGTCTAGCCTGAAAAACTTGCCGCACAAGCTTTCTGCGGCTTTATCTCAGAAAAATACCAGTAATTGGGTATTAAAGTTGTTGGGAATTCGCATTTAGGTCATTATAGCAGAATAATACAGAATGTTAAAACTAGGAAAATAAAGCCCATTTGTAATGGGGAACAGCCAAACATTGATGCAGAGCTATGCAGGATGGGGACAGAGAGGGAAGGTGGGGGTGGTGGGGGGGGTGAGAAAAAGAGGCACCGGGTTGGGAGGGAGATGTTCCTGCGAAACAAAAAAGTAGGAACGGGGGGGGGGGGGTGAGAATGGTTGAGAAAGAGAGAGAGGAAAAAAAGGAGAGAGAGAGGGAGGGAGAGGGAGGGGAGATGGAAGTAGGGGGAAACAGATGGGTCAGGGAGCCAAACAGACAGAGGAGGGAGGAGAGAGAGGATGGGGGAGGTGGGGGGGGGGGGGGTTGGGGGGCGGGGAGGGGTGAAAAAGTGAGAGAGGAGGGGGGGTTGGTTGTTACGGTGGGAAAAAAAAAAGGGGTGGGGAGGGGGGGATGGGGGGGGGTGGGGAGGGCGGGGGGGGGGGGGGGGGGGGGGGGGGGGGGGGGGGGGGGGGGGGGGGCCTCGAATACAATATAACAAAACAAGAAGAGATAAGAAGTGCATTGCAAGACACAAAGTCTGATCATACCTTCCACACCAAATAAGAGATGCCCAATAGGGAGGAAAATGGCAGAAAAATAGTACACAGATGTAAAAATGAACATATAGAATAGAAATGGTCATCCCACTCATCCCCCCCCCCCCCCCCCCAACCCCCACACACACATACGCGCGCACACACACACACACACACCCCAACGTTCGCGCACACACACACACCCACACTTACATATTCACATACACACACTCATTCACTCACTCACTCACTTTAATCAGTAAAAGAGATTAAATTACATTTGAAATAGTACTGCGTGGAGCCCTATGAATAAAAAAAACTTTTTAGTAAAACACAAACTGTGATGATTAAATAGATACATAGAATAAATTAAGAGGATAGGTGAGGGCGGGGGGGGGGGGGGGGGGGGGGGGGGGGGGGGGGGGAGGAAAGGAAGGGGGGGAGGAAGGGAAACTGCAATTATCCCTCCAAAGTATTGGGGCCCAAAGGAATAAAGCCCTTTAGTTTGTGGACCCAGAATTGTTCTCTTTTAAGCCTTGAATTGAGGTTAAATACCACACTCTTTCTATTGCAATACTTTTTCTTTGTCAGTCAGAGAATGGTCATTTTGATTAAAATGTCGAGTAACAAAGGGTACCGGTGTTTTTTTTATTTTTGATCTATGCTGGTAGAATCTTGTTTTCAGAGAATTTTTAGTTTCCCCCACGTACTGGGGCATGTTGGCATTTATCACAGAATAACAGATAGATGATATTATGCTCTCACAGTCATTTTGTCTTTTGGTAAACTTTTCTCCAGTTCTGGAACTAGTTAAAATATTTACTTTGCTTTCATTGTGTTCTGCACATATTACACATTTTTTCAAGCATTTATAACATCCTGTTTCACCTTGGGCTGCACCCGAGAAGGGTTTGGGCAGAGGGCTTTAAAAATGTTTTTCAGTGAATTACATTTCCTTTCCCCCAAATTGGGTACTGGTGCAGCCTTTTCTTTCTTAGTACTATTGTGCAGAACCGGTAGTTGTTCTTTCAACCAGGTTCGCGTGGGGGGTTTAAAGGTTTTGTGTTACAACAAAAGGGTACTCTGAAATTTTTCTTTTAGACCTGTTTTTAAATGTATCCAGTCTAGGGGTGTTTTCTGCTTTCTCCCTAGCTTTAGAAGGATGGAAAGGGGATAACCAGGGCTTTAGGAAGTGCTGAATCATGTCTTCACTGTTAGTTTTAAAATCTGCCATTTTGGAACAAATACGCGTGAACTTTAAAAACTGGCTGACAGGTACATTATTTAGGCAATGGCGTGGATGGCAAGATTAAAAGGGTAGGTATGCATGGTCATCGGTCTGTTTCGTATACAGATCGGTTTGCTAATGTACCCGTTCTCTTTTATATATATATATTTATTTATACAAAATAAACATTTCAATCTACATCTAAAAGTTACAGAATTTTTCAATGCAAAATGAACACAAAGTAGTGCTAAATCTATTCTCAGTCAGGGGCTTAGTTGCCTTTCTTTCCTCTTTTTCTGTATTTGAATAAATTTATGAAAGCAAATATAATAATCAAAATATAGTATCTGGAACTGAACAATTATTTAAAGTGTTCTTGCTCTTTTTAACAAACTTACAAGGCAATCAATACAACTGCTCAACAACCATTTTGTGAAATCATTTTAATTTTTGCACCTCATCTGTGGTCAGAACCTCAACAGAATCATGTTGGTTTTATCTATGCACTACAAACAACTATAGACATCTCCAATTTTCAAATCTGAGGGTTCTGTCAAACACCAAGATCTTGGTCTTTTTTTCAATGTTGGCAATTTCATCTTACTGGTCTGCGTTTCACAAACAAATCACTGCAGCTTCATTACAAACTCAAAACCACAAAGTGACAAGAGTTGAGAATCTAACCAAAGTCTTTTTCCAAAATGAAATCATTTTACCACATACACACAAAAAGACATGACAAAACCCTCTCCCCTGACTATTGACTTTCTCAACAGCACAATAGTAATAATAAAAAGTAATTGTCATTTGTGTGAAAGGCACACAGAGGGTGCTGTTTTCTGCTGCTACATTTCTTTGGCATCGCAAATTTTTCAACTGGCCTATCAAATTCATTTTCACTCTGAATTCAGAGAACTCGCTTCCAATTTTGTCAAACCATTGCTGATTCAGGTGATGGCTGAAATATGTGATGCCTACATGACTTGTGCTTCTGATCTGGGAAAAAAGGGAACTCCGGCAGTACATTTCTGCCCTGGATCCAAATGTACAAGCTCCCTACATGGGATTAAGTTTCTGTTTCCCACATCTCTTTTAGAGTTTCACACCGACAAGTATCCTGTCAAATTTGGATTAATCTCAAGTTAAAATAAAATTTTGAAATTAACAATGTACAGTCACAAAAAAAATTTAACACCACCACAAAACTGAAGACAGAATTTGGGGGAAACAACCTACAAGTACAAGTAGGAACACACAGAAGTTAGAATACTACTAAATCTGCCCAAAGTAAAAAACCCAAAGTACAATCAAGAAAATAGCAAATTATAAGGTAAGATAAGATAATGTTGCTTATAGCCCAGCTGACCGCAAAGGGCCCATCAGGGCTGTGCAAAATTATAAACCCACCAAACCCTGAAATCAGACATTGAACGTGAAGCTGGAGAAAACCACATTCTACTGACAGTATCACGTCTGTGAAAAAAACAAAACAAAAAAAAAACCCGATTTGAAATTTCATCTAATACTTCGTTACCAAAAAGCAGCATTAAAAAACGGTAAGTATGGTGGAGATGGTACACAGGGTAATGGATTTTCAATTTATTCAAGCTTGAGATGGTTGGAAGGAAAGTGTGTGAATTGTTAATACCATTTTTCTTTCCGCTAGGACCTGGAGTCACGCCCCAGATGCTGAAGAGGTGGGTTTGGGGTGCAGGTAAATCCGGTTAAACTTCTGCACTGTGTGCTCTGATATCCCGTCATTTTAAACAAACAATTGAAACTTCCACATGTTCCACAGGAGGAAATGTGGCCCGACCTGATGGTGGTTCGGGGTTCTTCAGCGACATCGTTTTCGATCTTCACCTCTGACATCACCAGCTGATCAGAGAATGCCATGGGGTCACACAGTCTGTAGACAACAGTTATACTTTGTATAAAAATGACACCTTCTTCAGCATATGTTGTTGTTTTTTTACACCACACACACCACACACACCCCACACACACACACCACCAACATCACACAATATGACACACACATACACAAACACATACAAACACACACTGGACAACATTGGGATTCCAGACCCGAGAAACAAACAGAATAACCTTTAATACAGGACCCTGAAGGGAAAGCAAATTCTAAACAAGCGTTTTTTTCAGTTTTCTCAAATCCCAAGCCTTTAGTTTAATTGACGTTGACTAAAGGATGATGATAAACTCCCTGAAATGCAAAACTTTAAAGTAACAAAGCAGGAGTATTTATGTTTCTGACCAACATCAATGAAACAAAGTACTGGTCCCAATGGCGTTCCTGGCAAGATCTTAAATTATGTGCCAATGAATTGAGTGAGGGTATACCAACTACTTTACCCAAACTTCACTGGACCTGATGAGTGGCGAGATGCGAGCATTGTTCCCTTATTCAAAAAGGGTGACAAAAAAAAGCAGAGAACTATAGACCTGTATCTCTTACATCCATTTATCAGCAAAAACTACTTGAACACATAATTATAGTAGCATAATGGACCATCTTGACTATATGACTTCTTAAATAAAGCCCAGCATGGTTTTAGACAGCAAAGGGGTTGTGAGACTCAACTTATAACATTTTCAATGATTTTATATAATGTCTTAACAACAGACAGCAAATAGATGCAATTTTATTAGACTTTTCTAAAGCCTTTGATAAGGTTGACCATGAGGGTTTCTGCTTAAATTAGAAACACATCGGCATTGGCGGTTCTTTGCTAAATAGGTTTGATCATTCCTCGTTGGGAGAACGCAGGAAAATTGTTGTGGAAGGGTCGTCATCCCATTGTAAAACCAGTCTTGTAGGTGTACCACAGGGAACTGTTCTGGGGCCCTTGTTTTCTTAATTTAAATGACATAAGTAGAAATCTCTCTCCTGGAACTACTATAAGGCTTTTTGCAGATGACAGCTTAGTATATAGAACAAACAGAAGCAAGAATGATACACGCATTCTACAAGAAGATCTAAACGCTTTACAAGAGTGGGAAAGAACTTGGAAAATGGAATTTCATCCCCCAAAAATGCCAAGTGTTGCGTATATATGTAAACAACGCTCACCAACTTTGTTCGAATATTTTTTCATATTCTTAAACTAGTTAAAGAAACCAAAGCTGCAAATATTTAGGCGTGATTATAGATAGTCGTCTCAAATGGAAAGAAAATTACAATTTAGTATGTAAGAAAGCAAATAAAAATCTTAGCTTTCTCATACAGGATATCAATGACTGCCCCCAAAGGTTAAAGGGTGACTGCTACAAAACACTGGTTAGACCTGTACTGGAATATGGTTGCTCAGTTTGGGGGTCCTTACATCTAAAGGACATTGATAACCTCGAAAAGATTCAGAAGAGAGCAGCACGGTTCGTAACGGGAACCCACTCAGAGAAATGGGGAATACTAGGAAGAACATGAGGAAATTAGAATGGAAACCCTTAGAAGAGAGAAGAGCTAAACTTAAACCTTCTTCAAAGGCAGAGCTAAACTAAATGATGTTCCAATGGAACAACTAGTATTGAATAAAAGTAGCAAACCCGGAGTGGCGGCCAATGTTATTTCCATACCCGCATCAAATATTGACAGCCACTTGCATTCATTTTATCTAGTTCTGTTCGGCTGTGGAACTCACTGCCCGGGGGCATCAGATTGCCACAAATGCAGTCTCATTTAAAAAAACAAAATCGATCGACGTTTTGAGATCTGCTATTTTGACGATTTTCAATTTTAACTTCCCAGATATTTTTTCGGTTACCTGGGCCTGAATTTGGCCATTGCTTTTAAAATTCTTGAATATCAAGTGCAACCCTTGTTGCCCAATTTGCTCCAGGGGCCAACAGTCTGAGTGCATATTTTATGTTCTTTTATTTTACTTTTTAACATGCGCGCTGGTGACCTACTCGTTTTTGAGTGAACCCGTATTTTAGGAAAGAAGAAGAGAAGACACCAACACATGATCTATTCTTCTCTCTCTCTCTTTAAGCATGCACCCCTTTGACAAAGCATGCACACACTTGAACTTGGAATTTACTCCTTTCATCCTTTTCTTCTGTTAATCTGCTGTTTCTAACAAGTAACATTGTTCTGCACCACTGTTCTTTAGCTATTGATGAGTTAGTTGATTATTACTTGTACTTGATACTTGATGGATTGGGTGTTTGAGGCCTTTTTTACAAGGCCTGTTCACCACTCCTGTTCAAATTTGACTTGCCGTCGTGGCATGGCAAAAGCAGTCTAGTTGTAACAGCTGGGGTCAAATTTTTGTTCGGCAGACTTTCCCAGTGGGCATCCAGTCTTCTTTTAAAAAGCACTAAAGCTTGGGGCCGTCACAAACCCCTCTGGAATCGTTACGGCAAAGATTTTTGTATCATCAGCAAAAGCTCAACATGACTCTGGACGTGTCGGGGCAAATCGTTGATGTACAATAGAAAAGAACAGGTCCTAACACATGCCCTGTGGATGCCGCTGGTCACATCTGCTTGGCCTGACCTTGTTCCGTTAATATTGACGCACTGCACTCTGTTGGTCAGGAAATCTTGGATCCACTGAAGAACTTTACCCTTAATTCCATGGGCTTCAACTTTAGCTATCAATCGGCGATGCGGTACGCTATCAAAAGCCTTCATGAAATCCATGTATATGGCGTCTATGCCACCTCCAGCATCCAAAGTCTCTGTCCAGATATCCAGGGTTTCCAGAAGCTGGGTTATGCATGAGCGTCCTTTGATGAAACCGTGTTGCCGTCTACCGATTAGGTTGTTATCTAGTAGGTGCGCCATCACTTTCTCACGGATCAGCTTTTCCAGTGTTGATTCTAGGATTTCAAAAAAGGGGGCCCAAGGGCCCCCTCACATAAAAAAAGGGGGCCCATAGGGTGAAAATGGGAGGCCCTCAAAACGCGTGAAAATTCAGATTTTAAAGCTTAATCACAATGATTACATTATGGCCAAAGTAAACTAAAACAACAAAAAGAAACAAGAAACGAGTAACATTTTATTACAGAAACACACACACACACACACACACACACACACACACACACACACACACACACAGAGTACACACACATTCTGACATACCTTAGAAGACTTGTCTTTTTCTGGTGGTGCATGTACTCAGCTGAGCTCCCTTCTTGGCAGTCATACAGCAAGTGAGCAAGTCTGTTGTCAGCTCATCATAGAATCCAACAACTCTAAGCTACCCCACAATTAATTCAGTCTCTTTATATGAAGTGACCATCACTATTGTCAAGATTTATATACCATCACCTTAAGAAAACCCTTTAACTGTGAAAAGTCACTGTGTACACCTTCACCATACACAACTGAAAAGCTTTATACATATGTACAGCCCACAGAACTCCATTCATTTCTTGTAGATCCTCCTATCCTTCTGTTGCTTCCACTCTGCTGCAGCAGCTGTGAAGTCATGGTCATTGATGGGAGGACCTTCACATTTGATGGTCATCAGCACATTGAGGCTGTCTTCTTTCAGCCTGTTTCTCCTGGCTGTCTTGATGGCATTTTGGGCACTGAAACCACGCTCACAGTCGGAACATGCCGTGTCAGAGTCGATGTTCGATAGTTCTTGCACCCCGGCTTCGTGAACGTGTTCTTTTTTTTGTGTGTTTCAGGCACAAGGAGCACATCATGCTTCCATCTTCTTCCTTCTTTAACCAGGGTCTGTCTTTCAACCATGATTCTTGAAACGCCTTGTAGAGTTTCTTCTGCTCCTCCGTTTTCGAACTGGAGGGATCGGCTTCGTTTTCACCATCTTCATTATCTTGCTGATCTTCGGGTTCACTGGCACTTTCAAACCGTTTCGCCTCCGGCGTCGATCGGCTGAGACACGCTATCGCTTGACTGAGTAGCCGTAACGGTGGCTGTAGACTCATTATCGGCTTCCAGCTGATGATCTTTAGATATATCAGTGCGTTTTTTCTTCGTGAAGGCGAAAGAAAACAGAGTGTTTGGCTTCGCGCGCTTCATCGTTGAAGCCGACATGAGGACTGTTGAACTGCCAGTACCGCTGATTGGCTCAACTGCTGCTTCTCGGCCAATGAAAAAATTTGGTAGAACGTGCGTTCGGCTAAAGGAATTGCTCAGGAGGCTATACACACGGCAGCGGCGAAGCCGCGCTGGTTGTGCAAAAACGCGTTCGTTCTCTTTTTTTTTGCGGCTTTTGGGCCGCGTCTTTCGCGATTTTTTGCGGCCTTCAGAAAAATATTGCGGGAATCCCGCAAGGGCGCGCTCTAGAATCAACACTGTTTTCCATCGTCTTACAAAGCACACAGGTGAGACTCACAGGTCTGTAGTTGTTAGCTTTGAGCCGACTTCCTTTCTTGAAAATGGGGGTGACCGTTGCTGTTCTCCAATCCTCTGGGATCTTACCCGTCTCTAGTGACTTCCTGAAAATGATGGCCACGGGAACTGCTAGGACGCTTGACAACTCGACAAGCATGCGCGTGCTGATATCATCTGGTCCTGATGCCTTAGAAGCATTTAAATTCGAGAGGAGTTTCTTAACTTCTTCTGCGGTGATGGTAAGACCGCACAGTTCTTCTTCATAACTGTACTGGGGTATCTCTGGTAATTCGCCCTCTGTCTCATTTGTAAAGACATCTCAGAAGAAGCTATTTAGGAGGTCAGCTTTTTCTTTGTCGTTTGTTGTTCTGGTTCCATCTTCTTTTTCCAGGTCACCTACTCCTGTTTTTCATCTTTGTTTTTGATTTGACATAAGACCAAAATGCTTTGGGGTTGGTTTTGGCCTGTGCGGCGACTGTGGCCTCCAGTTTCTTCTTTGCTTTCTTGCATGCCTTAGATGCCTTGTTATTGGCTTTTGCATATATGCCAGATATTCCTTACCATCATCTGTTTCTGACCATCGTCTGAAGAGCTTGTGTTTTTTGCGCACTGATTTCAACGTTCCCCCATCCATCCATTTTTTTCTCGGGTGTTTGAACCACTGGTTTTGGGGACATGTTTTTCAGCACACTGGTTCAGTCGTTCCTTGAATTTATTCCATGCCTCATTGACTGGTAAGCTGCTGAGTTCGTCCTCCCATTTAACAGCTCCCAGATCCCTTTCCATCTCTCTGTAGTTTGCTTTATTAAAATTTAACCGGGGGTTGTTCGTGGCTCCTTGGTAACGGCATGAGACGTTAATGATCAAGGTGGCATGGTCACTTTTACCCAGTCCTGGAGCTGTGGTAATGGCGTTAATTATGTCGTCTCCGTTTGTCAACAGGTCGTCCAGTGTAGGTCTCTGTCCCAACCTTATGCGCGTGTTTTCCTTCTGATGTTTTATCAGAAATGCATCTTGGGTTGTCTTCAAAAATTTGCTTGCTGGGTGATTTTCACCTGTGGTGCATCTCTCCTTTGCCCAATCAATTTCTAGGAAGTTGAAGTCACCCATCAAAAGAAGTGGGATGGCTTTGTCTCCACTATGTTCAGCAACAGCTTGTTTAAATTTCTGTTATCTTCCTCCGTGCCACTAGGGCTTCTGTAAACAAGACCTATGGTCATGGTTTCATCCTCACTCAGTCTGCAGTCGACAAGCACATATTCCTTAAAGTCGATTTTCATCTCTCTATAGGATGGTTTCATATCTTGTCTGACATACAGACAGATTCCTGTACCTTCACTTTCCAAATTGTGGAAGATTTCAAAGCCTGGGATGGCTATCTCGCATTCTTGAACTGCATATCTAAGGTTCTTCAGTTTGATTTCAACAATACCCATGATTGTATTCTCAGATAGTAAAATCTGGTTACACTGGACTGATTTTGTCATACTTACCTTCAACTTCAATAAAAACTGGTTTAGACTATCAATCAATCATTGGAAAAAAAAATGCATGTATTAATTAGTAAAATGTTACTATTTTGCAAATCACATGCATGCATTGATGCAGTCCCTTCATTCTAATTCTAGTCATAGAAGCAACAATGAAACTGACAGATGACAAGATGAAGGCACAGAAGCAACAATGAAATTGACAGATGACAAGATGAAGGCACTCTTTGCTGAAAATATTCACAATAAATGAAATGGAAGAAATAAAGGATTTAATTGACCCTCCTGCCACCCCAACCCCCTCCCGAATGACTGCAAATCACAACTTCCACTGGCTGGGTTATTTTCAGTTCATTGATCCTGTGTGCAGTGATCACTTGGGAGTAAAGTTGGAGGCATGTCATATCTCATCTGATTCAATCATTCATGCAACCAGTGAACCACCCACTGTCACACTTCAGCTGGTTTACTGACTTATAACAAATGCTGAATGTTGACAAATGTGTTGGGCAGGACTGCACAAACCTTCTATTCTAATGTAAGACTGATTAATACTAGTAACTAGTTGTATGTACTATTGTTGTCATGTACAACTTCCCAGTTCATCACAGCATGTGTTCAGTAAAATTTCAGGAAGCAGAAAGAGAGGGGGTTAGTTACCGCCAAGGACATTGACAAACATAGCACAGGACAAGACTCGATGCATTTCGACCTCTTCAACTGCCTCTTGGGTCTTCTTCAGGCAAAAAACCAGATCACATTTAACATTTAGGACAGGACAAACAAAGAACGAAGAGTGACTTAGTGGGAATGAGAAGTGGTGGACAGCATTGACAAGTACATGTAGGGAGTCGAAGACGTGACATGAAATAGAATGGGTATCAACTATAATCAAGTGTTCACAGGTACACAAGCATTGACAAGTACATGTAGGGAGTCGAAGACGTGACATGAAATACAATGGGTATCAAGAGTTCACAGGTACACAAAGACAGTCGAAGACGGGAAGTGAAATACAACACGGCAAAGGGTGTCAGCGTTCACAAGTATACCTAGAATAGAAGACGTGACGTGAAATACAACTTGACAAAGGGTATCAGCGTTAACAAGTACACATAGTGTGTCGAAGACGAGACGTGAAGTACAACACGACAACGGGTATCAGTCAATATGAAAAGTAAAAGTTTCAAATGGAGCGACTGATTGCGGAGAACAAAGCAGAAAGAGAGGGGGTTAGTTACCGCCAAGGGCATTGACAAACAAAGCACAGGACAAGACACGATGCATTTCGACCTCTTGGGTCTTCTTCTGGCAAAAAAAAAAAAAAAAGATCACATTTAACATTTAGGACAGTACAAAGAAAGAACGAAGAGTGACTTAGTGGGAATGAGAAGTCGTGGACAGCGTTCTACATGTTGGGAGTCGAAAACGTGACGTGAAATACAACACAATGGGTATCAGAGTTCACAGGTACACTTGTAAAGAGAGTCGAAGACGGGACGTGAAATGCAACACGGCAAGAAGACCCAAGAGGTCGAAATGCATCGTGTCTTGTCCTGTGCTTTGTCAAAACTTCAAGAGCTCAACTTCAATGAACATCAACTTCTGCTTGCTTCTCATCCATTCCGAGCTCAACAGACAAGATTGAAGAAGACATTCAATACTTTTTTTTTGCACATCGAGAAGTTAACAGAAAAATCCGGAAGGACACACAAACTTACATTATCCCCTTCCCTCTCTCTTTGTTGTTTGGTCGTAACTCTGACCGGAAGACATTCAACCTCCCTCACTGCTGCGCTACAAATGCAACCTCCCTTTGTGCGACATTAGCATCGACATAATGATATTGACCGCCTAACGGAAGAAGAAGAAGAACCAGTGCACAAGGGAAACAACTAGGCTCGAAATTGACCAACTATGGCTCCAGTCTACAGTCACATATAAAGCACAAACGCAAACACGGTGGGTGGCCTGTTGAGTGCGAAGATTTTTTTATTTTTTATTTCCCCCTTCGTTTCATTTCCTACTTTTTTCGTAACGCACTCAGAATCATCAGGTTGATTTTTGTGGTACAGTATAGGCTTAGAATCAGAGAAGAGAGAGAGAGAGAGAGAGAGAGAGAGAGAGAGAGAGAGAGAGAGGAGAGAGAGAGAGAGAGATTGATTGATTGATTGATTGATCTTTATACACAAGGATGAAGATTTTAGGCCAAAGCCTAGTCTTACAATCTATCCTTGTCATGCATACATTATTTCAACACATATCATTCATACTGACAATTCAACATATCAACATGGTAATCTAATTCTACAGATGTCATATCCATGATTGTGCATGATTTCGGTAAGAATGAATGTTGTAGAAGATTCCGGAAAGGGGGACTTCGGGTAAGCAAGATGGCGATACACATGCTGAATAAAGTACCACAGGTATGGAACAAATCCGTGTGATTATGCTGTAGTCGGGTGTCATCCAAGCTAGATAAAGATATATAACAATGGCGACGAGGATGAAACTTGAATTCGGAAGGCCTAATGCTTTTGAAGCGGTAGGCCACAGCAGAAAAGAGGTCTTGAATGGCGATCCTGGCTGGAGGAATTTGAGGTGTATGCTGATAGCGTGGGACTCTTTATCAATGCAGATGATGACACCAACAAGCAGCAAAGACGTGCCCTTTTGCTGTATATAGCTGGGAAGGAGGTGCGCAACATCTTCAAGCAGCTACCTAACACTGGAGGGCCAACAGAGTACAAAAAAGCTGTGGATGCTTTGAATGCACATTTCATTCTAAAAACGAACTCCACTTTCCTCAGACATCAGTTCAGACTCATCACACAGTCAAAGGACGAAACCGTGGGCCAATACATTATGAGGCTGAGGGAAGCAGCTGAAGGGTGCGAGTTCGATGAGGCCGATAAGCAAATAAAGGATCAGGTGATTGCACATTGCTCATCCGACAAACTGCGCTGCAGGCTCCTGGAGAAGGGAGACACCTTTACTCTCCAGCAAGTTTTGAATGAAGCAACGCTGTTGGAAGCCGTCACAGAACAGGCCAAACTGTTAAAGTTGGGTGGGAACGGACAGGAGGCACACGTCTCCAGAGTGTATCACCGGGATCATGAGCAGGCTCAGAAGCGTTCACAGAGAGGAGAGTGCTACCGGTGTGGCAGCAGAGAGCACTATGGGAGCAGTGCAAACTGTCCAGCCAGAGGCAAGACGTGCAAGGCATGCGGACGAGCGACCACTTCGAGCGAAAATGCCGCACACAACAAAAGAAAGATGAGGGAAAACTGGTCAAGAAGAAAAAAAGACAGCCAAAACACAAGGCGAGACATTTGCAGGCCGAAACAGATAGTGAGTCGGAAAGCGGCGAAGATTACGTTTTCATGAATAAGACCCCACGACAGAAATCGTCATACCCATGGATACCGGTCAACGTGGAGGCGTGGAAATAGACATAGTCGTGGACTCTGGGAGTGATGTCAACATCATTGATGAGACCTTATGGAAAAGCCTCAAGATAAGGAAAATCCAGTGCATCGACCAGACGAGCTACTCGGAGAAGAAAAAGCTGTACCCATACGGATGTGAGGAATCCCTGTCAGTGATCGGTGGATTCACAGCAATAATCAAAGCTGGGAGGCATAGCACCAAGGCGAAGTTCATCGTGATTAAACAGAGTGGTGAACCCTTGCTCAGCAGAGACACAGCCAGAGCCCTGGAAGTTTTAAAGATAGGACTCGACGTGAATTCAGGAGAAGACGTCAGAGCGGTGTCGGTAGAAGAGGAAGGAGAAGAAATATTCGCAAAGTTCAAGCCGTTGTTCTCAGGAGTCGGAAAGCTGAAAGACCGACAAGTGAAGCTCACTGTGGATCCCAAGATCAAGCCCGTTGCACAGCCAGTACGACGAACACCGTTTGGTCTGCGAGAGAAGGTCGAAGCGAAGATCAAGGAGCTGGAGGAAAAGGACATCATCGAGGCTGTTGAGAAACCGACTCCATGGGTTAGCCCGATTGTCATAGTCCCCAAACCCAACAATGACATTCGCGTGACAGTCGACATGCGCCGGGTGAATGAGGCAGTCGTTCGAGAGCGCCACCCGATTCCTACGGTTGATGAGCTGCTACAGGACATGTCAGAAAGCAGGCTGTTCTCAAAACTGGACTTGAAGTTGGGATACCACCAGATAGAACTGCATCCAGATTCCAGGGACATCACCACGTTCGTGACGCATTGTGGGCTGTTCAGATACAAGCGTCTTGTGATGGGGATCAATGCAGCGCCTGAAATCTACCAGCACGAGATTCAGCGAGTGCTGCAGGGCATCCCGGGTGTCGCCAATCTCTCGGATGACATCATCGTGCACGGGCGGGACAAGAAACAGCATGATGAGAGGCTCCTCCAGGTGCTGAAACGCCTCCAGGATGCAGGCCTGACGCTGAACGAAGAAAAGTGCCAGATGAGGAAAACAGAAATCGAGTTCATGGGGCACCGACTGACAACCAACGGCATCAACCCAACTGACTCAAAGGTGGAGGCGGTGAAGGAAGCACGTGAACCTGAGACGGTCAGTGAGGTCAGGAGCTTCCTGGGATTGGTGAATTTCTGCGCACGCTTCATACCCAATTTCGCAACATTGACAGAGCCACTGCGACGACTGACACGAAAGAATCAACCATTCGTGTTTGGCCAGGAACAGAAGGCGTCATTCCAGTCACTGAAAGACGCGTTGGCCAGTGCCCACACCCTGGGGTACTACGACCTGAAGGCGAAGATGCAGATCATCACTGACGCATCGCCAGTTGGAGTGGCTGGCATCCTCGTGCAGAAGCATGCAGATGGGCCCCGTGTGATCAGCTATGCCAGTCGGAGCCTGACCGATGTGGAGAGACGATACTCACAGACTGAGAAGGAGGCCCTCGCCATCGTGTGTGGCGTGTGAGAAATTTCATCCATATATCTACGGACTGAAGTTCGACATTCTCACTGACCACAAACCACTCCAGACCATCTACGGACCTCGCTCGAAGCCAGTGCGCGCATTGAGCGGTGGGTCCTCCGACTACAGGCCTACTCATTCAACGTGGTCTACATTCCGGGGAAAGAAAATATCGCAGACTCTCTCTCCAGACTGCTGCAGACTACCGCATCACATGTGAGCTCAGAGCTGGCTGAAGAAGCAGAGACACATGTGCGCTTTAATTGCTGCTAACGCCACGCCAAATGCAGTGACAGCTGAAGAGATGGAGCAGGCAGCAAGCGAAGACGACGAACTGAAAATGGTGAGACAGTGCATTGAGTCGGGACAATGGCAGAATTGTGACAAGCTGTATGTTGCTGTGAGCCCGAGATGTGTACCATGGGGAAACTTGTGCTGAGAGGATCCCGTATCGTCGTCCCGAAGAGGCTGAGACCAAGAGTGATGGCCTTGGCACATGAAGGTCATCTGGGAATTGTGGGAACGAAGCAGAACCTGAGGACAAAGGTGTGGTGGCCCGGGATGGAGAAAGAAACTGAAAAGTACTGCAAATCCTGCCATGGGTGCCAGCTGGTCAGCCGACCCAACCCACCAGAGCCAGTGAGAAGCAGCAAACTCCCATCAGGACCGTGGGAGACATTGCGATAGACTTTCTGGGACCACTGCCGTCAGGACACTCAGTTTTAGTAGTCATTGACTACTACAGTCGGTACTATGAAGTAGCCATCATGATGTCCACAACAGCTGAGAAAACAGTGGAGGTGCTGAAGACCATATTTGCCAGACACGGCCTACCCCTCACGATTCATTCTGACAATGGGCCACAGTTCATTTCAGAGACGTTTGCAGGGTACATGAAGGATATTGGGGCTGAACATATCAAGGTGACACCAAGATGGCCCCAGGCAAACGGAGAAGTGGAACGCCAGAACCAGTCACTCCTGAAGAGAATGAGGATCGCCCAGGCAGCAAAAAAGAGCTGGCAAGATGAAGTGCTGACGTACATCGCTGCCTACCGTGCAACACCACATCCATCGACAGGCCGCAGTCCTGCAGAGTTGCTGTTCAATCGACAGATCCGAACAAAGCTGCCACAGCTGAAGCTGTTCTCCAACTGGGACCAAGAAGTGAGAGACCGGGACGCTGAGAAGAAAGGACTCTCGAAGCTGTACGCAGACGCCAAGAGAGGAGCAAAGGAGAGTGACATTCTTCCGGGCGACACAGTGTTGTTGCGACGGGAGACATTAGGGAAGCTGGACACGCCATTTCATCCAGAACCAGGCGAGGTGATCGCGAGAGCAGGGAGCAAGATCACGGTGCAGACCCCGAATGGTGCAGTCTACAGCCGAAATTCATCGCACGTGAAGAAATACCTGGGGGAGGAAAACAGCATCACGGAAGACCAACCCTCTCCGGCAGATGTGACGTCTCCTGCTCCAGATGCCACGACCCCTGCCCCAGACCCTCCAGATGGGGCTGTACGACGGTCAGGAAGATCACGCAAGCCGCCTGACCATCTTCAAGACTATGTATGCGGTGGTTCCTGAACCAAAGACCACCAGAAGAGCTGTACTTTGAGCGCAGGAAGTGCTTTTGATTTTTTTTTTCTTTAAAGAAAAGTGTTATTTTCTCAGAGTGTGAGTTGCCCGTGTCTGGTTAGCACTCTGCAATTTTTTGTGTGTGTGTGTGTGTGTTCTCTCCAGTATGCATACAAATGTGTAAGGAAAGTCGGTGAGTCACAAGAAATTTTGTTTCTCACAGTGTTTCCGTTTGAAGTACCTAGTCTGAATAACACTGGGTGCGGTTCTCTGTTACATTTTGTGCTAAGTCAAGAGCTAATTTTTTTTTTTTCGTTTCTCTGCATAATGTGGGTGCTTCCAAACCAAGTTCAACTTCAAGGAGTCATTGCAGAAAATCTGCCACTGCATTTTATGGATTAACCTCAATGATAATTGATATTTTTATAGTTCATGTGTCATTTCATAAGCGATATGCTCTCAGTGGGCTACAAGCCATTTTATTTTTGATGCTGTTCTAGAACGAAAATTTCCTACCATCACCAGTTGTCAGGCATCAGATCTCTGGATGGCTGCTGAGAGTTTTCTGGGAAGCTCATATTCATACTATACAGACTTGCCGGGCCGGGGAACCTCAGACGCCAGATAGTGATATGATGTTTGTTAACAGGTGCATTTCTGTGTTTTTCTGTGTATTCTGATTTTTAACCGAATGGGTGTCATGATAATGTTATGTTGATTATTTGAAGTAGGTTGTTAGAAATGTTTTCGTGTTGCCTACATCTATGCGATGTGATGAGACAATACATGCAAGTGAACTGTTTTATGTTAGGTTGCAAAGTGGTTTTGAAAAAAAAAAAGAAAAAGAAAAGGGACACAGAAACAAAAGAAAAGTATTCTAGTGCACAGTATTAGTAGACCTGCATATACAGTTAAATTAAAGGTTATAAATGGAAAAAGTATACAGAAGTAATGTTAAAAGAACACCATTGTTTGAATGTAGAAGTTTGAGTATTTAGTCAGGTTTCAAGTGTTGTAGTTAATGTTGAGAGCATATTTTCAACAAGGGGAGAGATGTCATATCCATGATTGTGCATGATTTCGGTAAGAATGAATGTTGTAGAAGATTCCGGAAAGGGGGACTTCGGGTAAGCAAGATGGCGATACACATGCTGAATAAAGTACCACAGGTATGGAACAAATCCGTGTGATTAGCTGTAGTCGGGTGTCATCCAAGCTAGATAAAGATATATAACAACAATGATAAGCAAACTACTCAAACTAAAAGTACTAATGAGATGGGGGATGGTAAACTGAAGGAAACTTACAAACAAACAAGCAAAGCCACAGAGAGAGAGGTCAGAGGAGGGTGGGGAAGAGAGAATGACAAGTATGGGGAGGAGAAAAGGGATGGTAGACAGAGTGGGAGTGGGGATGAGTGATTTTAACGGAGTAGGTTTTATATTTAGATGATTTATTCAAAGTATGGTTCACAGAAGACTTTGTGAATGGGCGCTAATCATTGTAATCGAATAATTAAACTACTGAGACATAATATATTTATGCAGATGTTCCTTGAAGAGTTTTAAAGTATTCATGTTTTGTAGATTCGGTTGGAAGTGATTCCAGACATATGGTCCAGAGTAAGCTAGGCTTGTTTTGTATAGATCAATGTGTGGGTAGGGAAGAAGGAATTTCGCCGAGCCAGAAAAGCTGTTCGATCGTGTAAAAAGGGCATTGATATAACATTGCATAGTATCTGTCAAGATGTAAACATAAATGATGCCTTATTGAATTCCAGTTGTCTATTCAGAGGAAGTATGTTCAGCGCTTTTAGTTTTTCGTCTGTTGTTAGAGATACAGCTGGATGGAGTAGCTTTGCTGCACGTCTATGGAGAGAATTCAGCCTTTTTTTGTGGACATCACTACTTCCGTCCCACACTGTTGAAATGTAATTGATACGTGACATTATGTGTGCATTGAAGAAAAGTTTAAGCACATTATTGTTGATGTAACGCTTTAATTAAGATAACAGGAAAAGGTGTTTTGAGACTACCTTGCATACGTTATTGAGATGAGATTGCCATTTGAATTCTTTATCTATCGTTAACCCTAAAACACGATGCTCATCTACCTCCTTGATAGAAGTGCCATTCAACTGAAGTTTAGGCAAAGAGGAGTCAACTGGTGTTTTTGGCGGGTAGCTATAATCATAGATTGGTTTTGGCTGGGTGTATGACCATAGAGTTTGAATGACACCAGTCTGACACGTCGTTTAGACTTTCCTGAGAGAAGTTTCTATTGTCTGTAGATCACTGCCATTCGTTTGGAGTGACGAGTCATCAGCAAATAAATCTGTCGTGACCTTTTCATCTGATACGGACATGGTAAATCATTGATGAAGATGCAGAATAGTAGGGGCCTAGTACTGAGCCCTGTGGGACTCCATGTCTGACAAAGTCTGAAGTGGAGGTTTTGCCATTAAGCACCACATACTGAGTCATATCGTTCAAGTATGATTGGAATAATGAGATTGTCGGGGTATGGTTCAAGTGGACAGATAGCTTCTTTAGAAGAATGGAATGATCAACAAGATCAAACGCCTTTTTGAGGTCAAGAAAGACAACCCCTGTCATTGTGATTGGTTCATATTTGAAAGCCATGAGTCACACATTCGTGATAATGATGTGTGGCAGGAGTGATTAGATCAGAATCCAGATTGGAGTGGGTGAAATAGTTGTTTTTCTCCATGAAACTGAGATACGGTGTGTGTGTGTGTGTGTCTTTCAAGGGGTTTGGATTGAATAGATAGTATGGATATAGGTCTGAAATTATCTGCATCCGACAAATATTGATTTTGGAAGGGGGATCACTTTGGCGTTTTTGAACGCCTGAGGGAAAACATTAGTTCAATGGAAAATTATACATGTATGTAAGAGACTCAACAATGTAAGGTAGAGCGAGTTTGAGAAGAAATGCAGGTACGTTATCAGGACCCATGGATTTTTTATTCTTTAATTGTGCTATGTCCATTCCTACTTCATGTACAGCAAAACGGGGAATTTTGATTGAGTTACTGGATCCAAGTTTTTGTTGCAAAATGGTATTAGGGAAGTCGGGCATATATATTCATTGGGTGCTCTTATAGTCTGTGAAGCTTGAGTAAGGAATCTGATAATGACAGAAAGTGGGTACTAAATTTGTCCGGGGTGGTGTTTGTGCTTGCATTTTGTGAATCTGTACGCTTGTTGCATTCAATAGTGAATAGTACAATAGCTGAGAGAGAGAGAGAGAGAGAGAGAGAGAGAGAGAGAGAGAGAGAGAAGAGAGAGAGAGAGAGAGATTGATTGATCTTTAATACGCAAGGATATAGATTTTAGGCCAAAGCCTAGTCTTACCATCTGTCCTTGTCATGCATACATTAGAGAGAGAGAGAGAGAGAGAGAGAGAGAGAGAGAGAGAGAGAGAGAGAGAGAGAGAGAGAGAGAGTGAGAGAGAGAGGGGAGGGGGGGGGGCTCCAGGGTAATCCAGCCAAGCAAGGCCTGTTAAAAAAAAGCAAAAAAACAATTTATTAATTCCCCGACCTTGGTCTTAGTGTCAAGGAACTGCTGAAGGCCATGCCTTCCAAATGTTGTTAGAATGTCGTTGCTACTAGAAGTGATGTAGTATTGATATTGTTTAGTAATGATGAATAAATCAAAGCAGACGAAGGTTGACCAAGTGTTTTGTAAATAAAATTATTATGTGACAGACCGAAAGTGGTAGAGATGGTAGGGATGATAAAGGTTGGATGGTTGTGGAGTGGAGTATGAGTAAAGGAATGAAGACGGTGGATCCCACTCCGGCCAGGAACGTAGAGGCAGAGCCAGCCAGTTATACTAATTTCTTCTATTTACATAAAGAGATGAAGCATGGTGGAGACAATACCTGAATTGACAAAATGAAATATGCAACTGTTATGGCTAACAAAATCAGTAGTCATCAAACTGGTAAAGGAGCAGTATATTTACAGCATGGTAAACCTGACATGAAATATCAGATGGTTTGACCTGTCAGCTGATATTAACGATGAAGCCGTTCTTATCCATGTAGCTTCATGTTGACTAAGTCTAAGTCATAAACACAAAATTCTCATCTATAATGGCTGAGAGTTCAGTCTTCATCACCAGTTATTCAATAGCACTGTTTCTAACAGCCACTAAAGACTATTAGTTTCAGTGGAAAAGTAATACTGTGAACACAGTGGAAACAAAGAAATAAAAGTTCTGAGATCCCACATCTAAAGTAGCTAAGTGATAAGACGAATAAACAGCTTTTACTATTACCAGTAGCAGCACAACAGTTATAAAATGGTTGAGTGCACATCAAATAAACTATAGTTTACATAGCCCATAGCCATCAAAGCACTGACAAAATTATGAAAGTAAAGAACCTAATGCAGCATCTATGGAAGAGCTGAAACAAATACAAAAAATACATAAGCGGAGCAGAGACTTATGCAATAGGATCTACTTTGGAACAAATGTAAAGCCAACGGCTCTCACTTCAGTTACTAACAAAGCCAGCCCACGCTATGTGTAGCAACTGAGACAGTGATGCGGTAGATCACTGCATATTTCTGCTAAGGACAGAGACCTAGGCCATGCAGCCATGTGTGCAAAACGCGCAGGTTTGACGAGTTAGACCAAAACAAAATTTCCAAAACACAGGATAAAATGTGCAAGAATAGTTTGTAATGATGATCCAAACTTTTTTTTTTTTTTTTTTTTACGTCACAAGCAAGTAGTATCAACACTAGTAACTGGCTAGTTTATGAAGCTGAGATGTCAGTGTAGACAAGTTAATGTAGTGAGATGATAGAAAAATGAAAGAAATTCAGAAATCTAAGATAATTGAACATTGAGAATTCAAGAGCTGACACAATCTTCATGTTTAGGTTTGGAAACGAATCCTTTATATAAGAGAAGGTGGCACCCAATCGAAGGGTTATTATTATCCAATCGTACGAAAGTCTGGCAGCATCAGAGAAATGATTGGTCGTAGATCAATAACCCCACCAATGTCAAGGACAACGTCAACGTCAAGGTTCAATATTAGTTCCGATTTGGGGGGGGGGGGGGGGGGGGGGGGGGGGGGAGGAGGGGAGAAAGAGTACGGAAAACAATTCTTTCACCAAAACTGCTAATATTTGTTCGTTCGTTCCTTCCTTCCTTCCTTCACCTGATTATTCCTCCACCCTCTTGCTTCCATCCTCCCTCTTGCTTGCTGTCGAAAGAGAATGAGGCTTGGAGAGAGAGAGAGAGGGAGGGAGGGAGGGGGGTGCGGTGGAGGGGTGGAAGGCTAGCGGCTGGCTGGGCTGCTTGTTCGCCGACGAGGCGGGGGCGACCTGTGTGTGTTTGGCTGGTCAAAGAAAAGACGCTCCCTGAACGTTGATAAACAGAAAGTCGAGCATCCTCACACATATATACACGCGCGCTCAGCCTGGCTATTTATAAGACTTAAGAGCCGGTGGTAGGTCCACTGGAGTGTGGCATAGCAGTGGACGCCAGGGGAGAGGTGGCAGCTCTCCTTTGAAGGATGATGATGTTAGAGATCAGTGTCGTCTGGCGCACAGACAATTCCAGCCATGTGGGTGACGACGGGTCTAGCCTGTGTCGCCGAGGGACGGTGTAGGAGGCAAAAAAGACTTCCAGGAAAAAAAAACACTGGAAGTGTATTTTTCCTAGGAAAGAAACACTGCAATCTTGGAAGGGGAGTATATTTTTCCTAGGAAAATAACACTGGCACCAGGAAAAATAACACTGCCACTACGGTGGCAAATAAGACTGTCTTAAACGTGTTCTTAAAGAATTTTAAAGAATTTTAATCATGGAAGAATTAAGAGAATTAATTGAAAGAAAACTAGAGCAGTCTTTTTTTCCTGGGGTAGTGTTAAATTCCTGGGCGTAGAGTCATTTTTTTCCTGGTGAAGGAGTGTAATCTTCTAGGAAAATAACACTCCTGTAGTGTTTTTTTCCCCGCAGTGTTATTTTCCGCCGACAACGGCTCCTGGAGATGTGGGGCGATTGGCGAAGGAGCGCTGCCTGACTGTGACTACCGTGGCCTGGAATACCGTGCTGTTTTAAGGGGTGACAGACATGGGGGCACTCCTTACGGGGGCTGGGCTGAAAAATTGCCCTCTCAGCCGCAGTCAGCGAGTGCCCGCCAAGTTTTAGGGACTCATGCAGCACTCCAGCGACTTTCGTCCTGCTCCCTCCTTGAGGCGGCCTCACGCAGCACAGGACCATCGCCACCCGAGCATGAAGAAGGCCGCCGGTGGTCCTGAAGACAGCCTGATGTTTGGGGACAGCAGACAACATACACCAACACCTATTGTCGGTCAACCAATAACCTGAATTGAACTAACGTTCAAGACCAACATGACCAAAATTGAACCAACATTCAAGAAGAACACGACCAAAATTGAACCCAACGTTCAAGAGGAACACGAGCTCAGAGAGAAAATGCTACGACCCCCACTGAAACCTTCCCACTATGCCAGGCGACAGCAGTTGCCACAATGATGCAGACCTATGTCTGCAGTAACCTTGTCCTTAAGGGCCTCAGGCCGATAGGCTGTTAATCTCACCCAGTAACAGTAACGTTGGTTGGTCCACTGTGAGTGTGGCATAGCAGCGGATGCCAGGGAATAGGTGGCAGCTCTCCTTTGAGGGACACTGATATGAGAGATCAGTGTCAGGTGGTGCAGTAAACTTCCAGCCATGTGGGTGACGATGGGTCTAGCCTGTGTCACTGGGGGACAGCTCCCGGAGATGTGGGGCAATCGGCGAAGGAGCGTTGCCTGACTGTGACTACCATGGCCTGGGAAACCATATACTGATGGTGGCAGACATGGTGGGCACTCCTTATGGGGTTGGGCGCAAAAAAATTGCCCTCTCAGCTGCAGTCTATGAGCTCCTGCCGAATATTAGGCACTCGTGCAGCGCTCCAGTGACCCTTTGTCCTGCTCCCTCCTTGTGGCAGCTCACGCGGCACAGACCATTGCCACCCGAGCATGAAGAAGGCCGCCCTGTGACCCTGAAAACAGCCTGATGTTTGGGGGAAAGAAGGCAAACACACCGACGCCCATCATCGTCCGACCAACAACCAAAACCAAACCAACGTTCAAGAGGAACACATACACCGACGACAATTGTCGGTCGACCAAGAAACCCAAACTGAACCAACGTTCAAAGAGGAACACGAGCTCTGAGAGAGAGGAATACGACGATCCCCACTGCAACTCACCTACTACTGCCGGCGACAGCAGTTGCCACGATGACGCAGACCTACGTCTGCAGAATAACTGTCCTTAAGGGCCTCAGGCCGATAGGACGTTAATCTCACCCTCAATGTCAATGTCAATGTGGTTGGGCCAGTTCGCTGCGAGTGTGACATAGCAGCTGTCGCCAGGGGAGAG
>CM031629.1:35127118-35132118 GCA_018398815.1 Conus ventricosus | reverse complement strand
CCCCCAAAAAACCCAAAAAAAAAAAAGGGGGGTTTTTAAAAAATTTTAAAAAATTTTCCCCCAAAACCCCCAAAAAAAAACCCCCCCCTTTTAAAAAAAATTTTTTTTCCCCCCTTTTTTTTTCCCCCCCAAAGGGTTTAAAACCCAAAAAACCCCAACCCCCCGGGGTGGAAAATTTTTTTTTTGGGGGGAAATTTTTTTTCCCTTTGGCCCCCTCCCTTTTGGGGGGGGGAAAATTTTGGGGCCGGGAAAAAACCCCCAAAAAAAAGGTTTTTTAAAAAAAAAAAGGCCCAAATTTTAAAAAATTTTTAAAAAAATTTTTTTTTTTGGAAAAAAAAAGGGGGGTTTTTTTTTTTTCCCCCCAAATTTTTGGGAAATTTTTTTTAAAAAAATTAAAAACCCCCCCTTTTCCCCTTTTTTTCCCCCCAAAAACCCACTTTTTAAAAAAAAAAAATTTTTTTTTTCCCTTTTAAAAAATTTTTTTTCCCCAAAAAAACCCCCCCGGGGGGGGGTTTTAAAAGGGGGGGCCCCCTTTTTTTTAAAAAATTTTTTTTCCCCCCAAAAAAAAAATTCCCGGGAAAAAAGGGCCCCTTTTTTTTTAAATTTTTAAGGGTTTTTTTCCCTTTAAAAACCAAAAAAAAAAAAATTTTTTTTTAAAAAATTTTTTTCCCCCAAAATTTTTTAAAATTTTTTTTTGGGGGAAAAAAAATTTAATTTTTTTTTTGGGCCCCCATTTTTGGGGGGCCCCCCCCAAAAAAAAAACCCCCCGGAAAAAAACCTTTAAAATTTTTTTTTTGGAACTTTTTTTTAAAAAAAAATTTTTTTTTTTTTTTCCCCCCCCAATTTAAAATTTTTTAAAAAACCCCCCCCTTTTTTTTCCCCCCCAAAAAAACCCCCTTTTTTTTTTAAAAAAAAAAAAAAAATTTTTTTTTCCCCCCCCCCCCTTTTTTTTGGGGTTTTTTCCCCCCCCAAAAAAAATTTTTTTCCCCCCCTTTTTCCCCCCCCCCCCCCTTTTTTTCCCCCCCCCCCCTATTTAAAAAAAAAAGGGGGGGGTTTAAAATTTTTTTTTTTGTTCCCCCCGAAACCTTTCCCCCGGGGTTTTCCCCTTTTTTAAAAAGGGGGAAAAAGTTTTAACCCCCCCAAAAAAATTTTTTGAACAAAAAAAAGGAACCAAAACCCCCAATTTTTTAAAACCAAACCTTTTTTTTCCCTTTTTAAATTTTTTTTTATTTTTTCCTTTTTTTTTTTTTTTTTCCCCCCTTTTTTCCCTTTTTCCAAAAAAAATGAAAATTTTAAAAAAAAAAAAATTTTTTTTTTTCCCCCCGGGAAAAAAAAAAAAAATTTAAAAAATTTAAAAAAAAAAATTTTTTTTTGGGGAAAAAAAAAAACTTTTTTTTTTCCCACACATTTAATTCTCCTCTTAGCCAATTCACTAAAAAGAATCTTTGCGAATAAAAATCAAATTAAAAGGAAATCCTCCCGTTCCGGACACTGAAACACAAAGTTGATGAAACCATGATATCTACAAACAACCAACTACACAGCCCTCCAAACTTTCCGTTACTTTGCACGCTCACCTTGGACAACAACAGGAACGACACACAATGGACGACACCCTCAGTCGCCGGGACACTGCCAGACAGCCAATGCCCTGGTACGTGCAGAACCCGCCGCTGAACACCGAAACATCGACAGTCTTCAACCTGGTAGCCAAACCTTCAAAGTCGGTCGAGGGCATACCGAGACCCCTGCCCCAACGGCAGAACAAACATGAGCACGAGGCCAACCAACCTTCGCGGATAACGCCTCAATTCGTACTGACTTGCAGACACACGACGACACTCCGAGTTCACCTAGGGAAACTCACAAGACAGCACTCACATTCACGGAATTCCCCATACACATCGAAGAACTCCAGTTTCACGAGCGTTAGTTTACACACGTAAACCTCACTATTCCGACGAGCTTGACACTCTCCTCCCTCCCCCCTCCAAGAGTTAACAGGTAAGCAAATTCCCGGCAGGATTCACGCACTTCACGGTCACTGCCACCTGGCACTGGACGGGCCACACTCCACAATTGTCACTGAGGCGACCTGTGTCAGTTCGTGCGTGACAGGCCTGATCAGCCATCTTTGTACACACACCAGCACCCAGTGATAGCTGAAGTCGTGGTTATCTTCACATGTGAAGGACCACCACTAACAACAACAACCATAATCATTCAATACAGAATCCTCGGAAAATCGATTGACACTTATTGGATGACTTGCATGCTTGAAAAATAAAAGATCTGAAGCTCCTTGACAATGATGTGATCAATTAACCATTCTACCATTCATATCCCCACATAATAATACATATACATCTTCGTGAACTGTACACATCTGAACAAAAAATCTTCCAATAATTCAATGCCACTGTCAGACTCAAAATATGGGTAAGCTACTGGAGGCACATACAAATATACATGCAATATATCTTTGTTCATACTTAGCAATGTTTTATTAATGATTAGTTCACCAAAGGTGTTAGATTCCATTTTTACATCTTTAACATATGACACGTGTATAATTATTTTCAACGAGGCACGAAATTCCATCCGATTGTCTCCCTTTGATCCATCAATTTTTATCGCAGGGAAGCAAAACGTTTTGTATCCAGAGAATAGACACGATTTAAATTCATCTATAAGCGTTTCAACTAAACAAATCAAATCAAAAGACTGACGAAATGTTCAAAAGTCACTTTGATGTAATTCAGATTGTAATCCATTGAAATTCATGTAGAGAAAAGGTAATGACTTAGTTTTATCATTTTTTAATTTCTAGTCACAAGTTTCCAGCGTCCATTGTCACAAAAATCATTAACAGAAACACACACGGAAGTTGAAACACCTGGAGTTGCCGTCACCCATGTAAACACACTCACTGTCATCAACGGCAAAATCACCCATGCACTCTTACGTCATTGGGGTCACACTAGACGGTGATGCCGGTGTCTCTGTTGCAAAAGTTCCCTCAGAAAGGCCAGTGTTGTGTGCATCAAAACAGGGCTGGCTGGTTTCCTGTTGAAAACCAATGAGTCTGCCACGAGTGCATAGAAGATTGTTAACGCCAATCTTGTGGCAAATTTGAGGAGATCAATGCTCCGTTCTTTGTTTTCATTGTCCTAAAATGGTGTTTATCCTGCCTGAAGAAGACCTAAGCTATCAAAACGTGTCGTGTTTTGTCTTGTGATTTGTTTATCCATGTTATCTAAAAATCCTGTTCAAGATTGTTTCCATTGATTAACAAATTATCAAAAACAATTGTGGCTCATTTTCTGTCTTGCCCTGCCCATTTCAAATGTGGCGCATTCTCTGTCGAATGTCTCTTACCCAGTTGGAAAAGTCCTCCTCAGTGAATCCATTTGAACCTTTAAGTTTCCCTCCAGCTTTTTTTTAGAATCTGTACCTTTTGGTTGTAAAAAGCACAGCGGGCAATCACTGGGGAGTCAGGTCGGGAACTCAGCCAGTGCACGTGGTCAAACTCCACCTGGTCAGTCAGTCCCAGCTTGTCCATCAGATGGTCCTGCACCAGGCCTACACAGTCTGCACTGGTCTCCTCGTCTCTCCTGGGTAGTCCGTAGAAAATCAGGTCGTTGCTCCAGGAACGGCCCGCCAGATCGTGGATCCATCTCTGGCAGTTGTCCAGGTTCTCACGCCCGTTGTTACTGGTCTTCTGCAAGTCCCCATTTCCTCTCCACAGCTCTGCCACCTCCTCCTTCAGTTCTCTCTCGCTGTGTGGAGCTGCGTATTTCATTAAAGAGAAGACAGCCAGTGAACAGCATCAGTATCAAAATCTGGTATGGGCATTTTTAGTCACTGCAAACTGAAGACGTGGGTTCCTGACTGTGGGTTTCAGTGGCATCAAGATGAAGGAGAGGGTGATTATCTGAATCGTTGATTCTGAAAGTTGAAGTAATGTTTGATCTGAGACAAATCAAGAAAGGCACAACTCCTGGGCCAGATGGTATAACTGGTGAGCTACTGAAGTATTTTTGTGAAACTGATGTCATTTGAACTTCTTTATAACCTTTCTTTAATTCTTTATTTGGTGAGGGGTTTTATCCTGAACTTTGGACTGAATGTATCGTTCTACCACGAGGACATGAACAATCCTAATAAATAAAGAAGAATTTCTTTAAGTGACGCTAGCAGTGAATTGTACAACTCCATCAACTACAGGTTGTAGGAATGGATTAAAGATAATAGTATTACTGTCGAATATCAGGCGGAATTTAAGCGCAGTTATTCAACTGTGGATCATATCTTTACTTTGCAAAAACAATTTTATTTACATTGTAAATTGTATGTTGCTTTTAAAGAATTTCAAAAAGCGTTTGATTTTGTTAGCCGAAGTACTCTCTGGTCTTTTGCTTTAGAAAGAAGTGTTCATGGAAAACTGCTCGGATGTATATCAAGCATGTATTCCTGTGTGAAATGTAAGATGCGCGTGCGCGCGCGCGCGCGCGCGGTGTGTGTGTATGTGTGTGTGTGTGTGTGTGTGTGTGTGTGTGTGTGTGTGTGTGTGTGCGTGCGTGGATGAGTGCGTGCGTGCATGTGTGTGTGTGTGTGTGTGTGTGTGTGTGAGGGGGGGGGGGGGGGGGGAGAGAGAGAGACAGACAGACAGAGAGATAGTGTGAGTGCGTGCGTGCGTGCATGCGGGCGTGTGTGAGCGAACCACATATGTTCGTTGTGTATGGGAAAGGGGTTTTGCGAGAAGTAAACACAGGTAGATATGTGCTTCCCAGCATGGTGTTCTTATTCAGTATTTGTTTGTTTGTTTCTAGATTTTGCATGGTGTTCTTCTTCCACTCATTTATTTGTTTGTTTCTAGATTTTATTGATTATCTATTCATTTATTTTACATTGTCCTTTTTGTTTTTTTTGCAATCCTATTTTTCATACATTCTTTCTCTTTTTCATTGATTCTCTTATAGTTGTCCTTCCTTTTCTAT
>CM031629.1:35117118-35122118 GCA_018398815.1 Conus ventricosus | reverse complement strand
CCACCGACTGACTTCAGAATGAGCTATTTGCACAGTATTACTAACCTTGTGCGGACTGTGCTTCCCTATTTCTTCATGATTTAAAATCTTACATAATTTAAAAACCATCACCATTTGATGGGCAAGTGGTTTTTTTTTTTTTTTTTTTTTTTTAGGGAATGGGTAAACTTTATCTACTGTAGGGGCCAGGTCAGAAAAAAAACAAAACAATAATGCTCAATCCCGTATTTGCTCTCCATGTGTGCTTGGAGTGAATGATGTGGGTTTTATAGTGGAAGATTTTTAAGAAGGTTTCGGATAGGTTTTCAGTAGATGTATTTTAAAGAGTTGTGTGAACGAATGACTTTTGAGTTGATTTCAACGTTGTGACAATCCCGATATGGCCATTGCGGTCGACTGGGCTATAAGCAACATTACCTTTCCTGATGTGTGTGCTGGTAAGACCAATGAAGTGAGATGACATTGGCAGTGGCTTGTATATATCATCTGAACACTCTTGGAGTCACCCGCTCTTTAGAAGCATTTTTAACAATGACCAGGTCACCCGAACACATTTCATACAGTGAGTGGTCATCATGTAGGGCTGTTTTTTGATCAACCTGCCGTAGAGGCAGCCACACGCCATCTTCAGAGGACAGATGATATGAAGTCTTCACACAATCTAATTCAATTCTACAGAACACTGCCAATGCTGACAGAACAAAGCACATTCTGTGCTTCGTTCGATTTTATGACTTTGTCCAGCATTAGTACATGTGTGGCTCTATTCTGTGCTCCATTCCATTTCATGACTCTGTCCAGCATTAGTACATGTGTGACTCCAGCATCAGTACATGTGTGACTCCATTCTGTGCTTCATTCCATTTTATGACTCTGTCCAGCATCAGTACATGTGTGACTCCATTCTGTGCTTCATTCCATTTCATGACTCTGTCCAGCATCAGTACATGTGTGACTCCATTCTGTGCTTCATTCCATTTCATGACTTTGTCCAACATCAGTACATGTATGACTCCAGCATCAGTACATGTGTGATCCGGCATCAGTTACATGTGTAAATCCATTCTGTGCTTCATTCTATTTCATGATTCTGTCCACCCTCAGTACATGTGTGACCCCATTCTGTGCTTCATTCCATTTCATGACTTTGTCCAGCATCAGTACATGGGTGACTCCAGCATCAGTACATGTGTGACTCCATTCTGTGCTTCATTCCATTTTAGGGACTCTGTCTAGCATCAGTACTTGTGTGACTCCATTCTGTGCTTCTTCCATTTTATGACTCTTGTCTAGCATCAGTACATGTGTAACTCCTTCTGTGCTTCATTCCATTTTATGACTTTGTCCAGCATCAGTACATGTGGACTCCTATTTTACAACACCTTTCTATATTTGGTTTGTATTTTTACAGTAATTTTTTGTTCAATTGCAATACAATTTCATGTTGAAAATTTCCCCATCCACATCCTGCCCCCCAAGTAAAAAAGAACAAATTCTTTTGTTTCTTCAATAAGACAAAACAAAACATTCTGAGCCAAATTGACATTCAAAACTGTCTACGACAATAGAGAATTCCCTAATTTAGATCTTCTATCAAAGAATCACCTGTGACTGCATACACTGCGTGTATGAATTTGTATGTACATGTGTCTATGGGAATGAGCATGGTGGAGACTGAGTGATATTGAGATTGAGAGAGAGACAGACAAACAGACAGACAGAGAAATGAAAGTGAAATGAGTGCATTGGTGAATGATATAGAGAATAAATTTACAGATGGATTTTTAAGTGTGGTAGATCAAAATTATACACAGTTCCTGCACAACTACAACAAACAAAAACTTCCCCAAATGTTCATTTGGTTTTAATCGCAGTATGATTAACATGAAAACCCAACAAAAACAAGTTCAACTCCTAATCATTCAAATGGAGACCACAATGTTGCAATCCAAACAAGAATTCTGTTTGCACATTTGATTGGAAAAAAAAATTGCATACAGTGTCCAATTCTTTCTTGCATCTTGTAGAATGCGTGTTTTGTGAACAGCAAACATAAACATTCTTAGCCATGAAATTAACGAAAAGCATGAAAGGCGGAAATTTGGTAAAAGCAGGGGATGGATGAAGGGGGGGGGGGGAGTTCATCTTTCCACTTGTTTGAAAACCAGCGGGAGGGAGAGGGAGGGGGTGGACCACAGCACAGCCTCCTGTTCCCACGTTCACATTTTGCTATTGTGCAATACTCTTCTGCTCTTTCTAAGGGACATTCTTTGGCCATCAGATGTTTTCGTTTTCGTTGAGACCACTCAAAAGAAAAAAAAAACTTTGGGGGGCATTTTCCGCTGAGAGCAGTAGAGTTTAATGCCTGACCTGACATGGAAACGGGAAGTCTGCACACACACGCACACACACACACCACACACACACACACACACCCCAAAACACACACACACACACACACCCCACACACACACACACACACACACCCCCACACACACACACACTTCACACAACACACATTCACCCCACACCAACAACACACACACACACACACACACCCAACACACACCAACACACACACACACAAACCCCACACCCCACACACAAACCACACTCTCTCTCGCTCTATGTAGACATAATCAGACCATCATCCAATTCATCCACTGGCACAGTGGACAGGCATGAAAACAGAGAGGGAAATGAGCAGACAGTACTTCACACTAACCCCCTGAATTTGTGCCAGCTTTTTCATTGTGCCAATTCAACCCTCAGTAATAAAAAATAAAAAAAAGTATTGATCCGACATTAAAAAAGAAAAAAAAGTGCAGTAAGCATTATAAAGCATTCATCACAAAGAACACTTTGTATCTATACTATGTCTGTCTTTGTTTGATGGTCACTAGAACTGGTGCAATCTTTACAAATCAAAATAACACAATGCAAACCAATATTCATGTACAGAAATTTCTCCCCTTCGTTATGATACCACTGACTATTACAGAAACATATTCATGGCTTACAGAACACACATTCACAGTTTATACTCAGAGCTCAAAGCAGATTATTTATACTTAGTTTACTCAATTCGGAATATTATAGTAATCAAATTCACACACACACCACACCACACACACACACACACACCAAATATATATATATATACATACAAATGACAACAAATTCAGAAAAGGCAATAAGGAGGGGAAAGGGGGCGGGGGGAATGGGTGGAGGGAGGGGGTATTAAAAATACAGAAGAGGAGGGGGAAGAGAAGGGAAGCAGACATGGGGGAGGGCAGGAAGGGGGAAATCAGGATGGGAAAGATGGAGCGTGGGTGAAAGGCAATGAGTTGAAAATGACAATAACCAAAAATTTCCAAAAAATGATGAGGTGGTGGGGGATGAGGGTAGAGTGGAGGAGGGGAAGGGAGGGAACAAGGGTTGGCATCTCACTTTCCAGTGAACTCTCACTATTTGACAATGCAGAGTTGTATCACTCAGGGACTGACAGTTTTATACTGCTATGATCTCACATACAACGTCATAAATACATTACTCTTTTATGACAGGAGGTTTGAAAATTTACTATGACGTGAACCCCCACCCCTGTGTTGCAAGTGTGGTTCAGGAAGCTGGGTGGCACACCCCGTGTGTGAGCTCACCGATTTTCACACCACAAAGGTGTATCAAAGGGCTGGGCAGTCCACTGTCATGTCAACAATCCCTCAAGCACTATGTCACACCACAAAGGTGTTCAAGGGCTGGGCAGTCCAATGTCATGTCAACAATCCATCACGCACTATGTCACAATCCACTCCCATGCATCTCACTGCAAGCATCACTATGAAACACAGTTTCCCATACAAGAGAGGGTGATCATCATATGTTCAGACAGGAGACTAGGAAAGTAGAAGCCTGAAATTGCCTTGGGACGGCCGCAGGTGGAATTACTCAACAATCAAGTTGAAGTAAATATCCACTGCAGTGAGTTTTATTGTTTCTGAATACCCATGATCTTTCCATTACTTGCAATCAGGTTTATCTATAAAGGCCACCAGTTGTCTTCATCTTGCTTTCACACACACAAAACACACACACACACACACACCACCACACACACACACACACAACACACACACCCAAAACAACAACACCACACACAACAAAACACCCCTCTCTCTCTCTCTCTAAGCAGATTATCAGATCTGTCAGGTTCAAAAGGAAGTGTCTAATGTTTACTGTTTCAGTTCAGCCTTTACTGCGTATCAATTTTGATTTCACACTTTGACAATGCCGTTCACCCAAATATGATAGTTTATGTAGGGCTTTACAGCCCTATGTGTTCTTACTGTATTATTCCTCTTCAGATGATGCAGATTGTACAAGACTTGCTCTCCTCCAGCAGACCTAGCGCTATGGTAAACATCACAGATGCCTGGCTGGGAGGTTGTGGGGTTCAATTCCCTAGAGCCTTCACATTTTGGGGGGACTTTTTGTCCCCATGATTGGCTCCTACCCAGTTGAGTTTGCTGTAACTTCAACTGGGAGGACTTGACAGACAGTAAACTTTCATCCGTTTTAATAAATGTGCCTGTATTTTTAGGCCTGGTTGATACAAAGATACATTATGAAAGTAAGCATAGAGTACAGTCCTGCCTGCGTCGCAGACCAGAATGAAGCTGGAACAACATCATCTTCAGTTGATCAACCGATTTTTTAAAAAGTCTCAAGTTCTGTTGCCCTTCATGCCCCACTCTATGACAAACCCCAATTGTATTTCCTCCCATGTCTACACAGTGATCTCCCCTCCATGTCTACACATTGGGTCAGTTTGTGTCAAGGTTGCTGGTATCGGGAATTTCATGGGGACCATCACTGGATTTAATTGTTGGCACCCCCCTGAAGGTGGGTGCTTCCACACTGGCTCCGTGTCTTAAAGGGTTTTTGTCGTTGTTAGGGAATTAGCATGTGGTGTCCTGTGTACGTTGGATCAGAACAGGCAC